>CAIGQQ010030230.1:420234-477648 GCA_903798035.1 Danio albolineatus | reverse complement strand
ACACACACACACACACACACACACACACACACACACACACACACACATTTTATTTTGCTGCATTTTACTTTTTAATTATTACTAAAACATCAACTGTGTCTGTTTGAATGTATTAATTTTGTTTAAAGGGCACCTATTTTAACCCTTTTTCAAGATTTAAGATAAGGCTTTTGTGTTTTTAGAATGTGTCTGTAATCTGATGGCATTTTTAGCAGAAACTTTCTTTATTATAGCTTTCTGAATACGGGAATTTAGAGCTCTGAGTCTGAAGACACTGTAACTGTTATTGTTGACTGTGCCTTTAAATGCAAATGAGTTGGTTCTCCCCACCCACCATTCCCACGTGTGTAATAAAACCATAGAGATCTCTCTCTATTGCTCTGATTCATGTCTCCTTTTCCTGCTGCTCATGTCAAATAAACAGCAGTCTGTGACATACACGAAGGAAACTGAACTGCCATTAATTAATATATGGCTGTCAATCAATACGGTGGGTGGGGATAAATCGCATGCAGGGATTTGGATCCTATTTTAAAATCAGAAAATACATTTTAAAAAAGATAATTTGTGTATTTATATCACTTATTGCTGAGGTCACACAATACCTACACACAGTTCTGTCCAAATAGCTTCCAAAAGTTGATTTATAAAATAGGTTTCATTTAATAGAATGTACTATATTTCAGAATCTGCTAATTATGTTCTTTCAGTTGTGTCATATCATTTAAAAAATTTTATGAGGTTTTATCAATATATATATATATATATATATATATATATATATATATATATATATATATATATATATATATATATACATTAAAAAATTGTCAATTGTGTAAATATATTATTTCAGCAACTCAAGTAACTACTATGACAGAAATATTACATTTTATTAATTAAAAGTGAATTTGCAGTTTTAATGGAGTTAAAAGTTTTACAGACTGTTTCGGTAATGAGCGTTTTTACAACGTATTTTGGAAATTATGTTAAAAAAGGTGGTAAATGTTAATAAAAAATAATAACAGACAAATGCTTCAGACGTCTGGAGAAAAAAGGTTGTTTAGATTATGACAAATTAAAACAATAATTCATGTTTAAAATTATTATTTTATTATTAAAAAAACAACATTCTGGGACACCGCTAAGCTAAGGTTTCAACATGAGTGATATCAAAGTGCTCCTTACCAAACTTGTTGAATCGTCACAACTTAGATCTGACTGTTCGTCACCCAGGAGCCATTCTATCAAGTTCACCATACCAGCAGCAACCTGGCCCCACATTTGGAACAGCTGACACAAAAAACCCACCCCCATCTCCAGAGCAACTGGAGGAGAGACAGCACCCATTATGACACCTATAAATGTGGCAGAACACAGAAGTGAATATTCTCTGATTTACACCCAGAAACAACAAACAAAACCTGTCATTAGTACATTAGTACTCTTTCAAAACCAAATTTATTGTACTTAGTTACTAGTATGTAAATTTAAGGTGCCAGTATGGATCCTTTAGGTATTAATATGTTGGGATATAATTAAAACAGTTGGGACAGTATGGAAAACACAAATAAAAAAAAAATACTTTTCTACTTTTTTCTAAATTTACTTTGATTTGTATTTTATTGCAGACAATACAACAGCACATTATTTAATGTGTTCCTCATGATTTTATTTTTTATTATTTTTAATAAACCTATTCCAATTTTGGTTCTTGCAACACATTTAAAAAAAAGTGGGAACAGTAAAGCATTTACCACTTTGTAATGTTGCCATTCCTTTTCACAACAATTAAAAGTTGACTTGCAGATGCAAGCTGAAACATGCAGTCTCAGATACATGCACTCAATAGAGCTAGTGACGTCACTGTGAGGGGTAGGGGTAGGAGCGGGGACAGATGTGCGCATTAAAAGCATTGTATGCAGTCTCAGCTTGCATGTGCACTCAGTCTTCAGAAATCTTCATCTGATCTGAATAGGTGAGTGTGTGAGTGAGTGATGTTGTATTTCTCCTAATTAGACTATTTGTCATTTGATTTACTGTATATTACTGTTCTGGGGAAATACTAGTTGAGCGCATAAATTGTCACTCTTCCCGCAGTTTAAAACAAAGTCCCCAAAATTAAATGTTAAACATTACACTTGCAGTAAAAGTTCATTAAAACATATCTTGATTGCCCTACAAACATAATTATTGTGTAATAGCTTTTATATTAAAAGCCCCCTTCTTCCTCATTACAATGACATACATTCACATTAAGTGAGATATTGTAATCATATATTTAAGAACTGTCTGTAACAGAACGTTCCAACCGGGGTTTAAAAATGAATAAATAAAAACATATTTAAAATGTATCAAGGAGTATCATATTTAAAACTAAAAAATGGAAAATGAATGAAATCAACATAAAACAATGATTAATATGAAATATTTTAAATCATGTAAATGTATTCTAGAATTAAATCCCCCTTTCCCCCATAAATCTTTAGCCTGTAAATGAGCTAAATATGGACACTTTAACTTAATAAATGCTTTAAATACTTAAAACATAAACTTAAAATCTAAACTTTGCACTAAACACAGAACATCCCTTTAACACACATGCATGTACCTGTACTGTGTAAATGTGCTGGTATGTAAGAGGTGAAGTTAGCGGCCCTGTCCCTGACATCCGGATCTTCATCCTGTAATAATGTAAATAGGCCCTTCCATAGTGCCACAGTGTGTATGATACCTGTATAATACACACACAAACGTGCACACACACAGACAGAAAGAGCATAAGCTTTAGATTACTACATACTTTCCCTTGCCCAAAGACGTACTCACCAAGAGGCAAGGCTGGTGTCATCAGTAAAGCAGGGATGGCCTTCACCAACACCTCTGCTGACATGAGTTTGATTTCAGTAGGCTGATCCTCACCACAACCCTGCAAGACGAGTGCCCCCCATCTGTTTAAGTACAGCACTGCAGCCTCACTCTGCTCCTGATTTAAAACACAACCGCATTACTAAATGAAGACTGACCATAATGCCCACTTAACTTCCTAGTTTAGGAACAAAAAAAGTACTGTGGCGATACCATCATACACTGACATATCAGTTGATAGTACGTTAATATTTTGTTTATACACAATATTGTATGAATACCAAAACAGTGGTACTGAAAAGCTACTATATGATAATTAAATGCTTCAAGTAACGACAATGCAGTGATTTAGCTTGTTATTTTTTTAAAAGGCAAAATTTGTAATTAAAGACCAATTGCCCAATCCCAATTCTCCCCCTTAGCCCCCTACTCCTCGTTTTGCGCATTCACGTCAAGGGGTAGTGGTGTCTCAATTCTCTTTAGCTTGAAGGGGTAGGGCTAAGGGCAAGGGGTATACACCCCTTCGAACGAAGATTTTTCAGGACCACACTTAAAATGGAGGGGTAAGATATTTTCCCAGAATTCACCTGCCTCAGTGGCAGGATAGCTGAACCCGGAAGTAAGGAGATCCACAAATTAGTATTTTTTGTCATTATTACGAATTTTTATGACAAACAAAGATATGTTTTAATATATTCATAACCGCGTTTGTCTTTTACCGTCATGCTTAACAACAACAACAAAAAAACGCTAAAAAACCCCGCTAAATTTCACGATCCATAATCCATAAAAACTCCAGTACAGTGGTCCCAGAACATTCCGACACACGATGACACTCGAATACCCTGTCAGTAATGTCTAGTGTCTGGGAATGAGCTTTTACAGTGTCTGCTATAATGTTATTGTTTTTTTCATGTGTTTACATAGATGAGTATGGCCACGGAGTAAATACACAGTACAGTTACGATCTTATTGCCACATTAGATCGTTATGATAACATAATATACGCCTTCAGTGATTTCCTGAAGATAAACACCAAACAATAACACAACTGGAATAACTACAGCAGTCGTGATCGTCTGATCTCATATGAAGCAAGAGATCGCGATGACATATGATGACGTGTGCAGGTGTTGAAGTGCTGTCCAAATTCTTAGGGGTAAGTTTTGCAGCCCTTCCCCTTAACCCTCGGTTGTAAGGGCCAAGGGGAAGGGGAAGGGCCAAGGGGTAGGGGTAATAGAATTGGGATTGGGCCTTAAAGTTGATAATGATACATTTAATAGAGTACCATACGTAAATTTATTATGTATCAATTTGCACAATTAACCAGAATTGAGGATCAGAATTGCGGAAAACCGAAAAGCAGGGACTGCACCCCTGCCTTTTCTTCCTCAAGGGAATGTGCCCTTTTTACAGTGGGCTATTTTAATTCATTTAGATTCCTGCATGCGAGGTGAGCGCGCTAATGAGGGCGCAAGTCTATGGTGAAATGGTACGACCTCCGTAACTGTAGCACACTATGATTGGCAGAGCGGCTGAAGTAAATTTATCCATCAACCGTCTTTACAAAATGGAGGTGAGTAATTATTAATAAAGGACTAAACTACATGTGGCTTAAATGTACAATTAGCAAATTATTTAAAAGACCAAAAGCAAATAGTCTCACTAAAATGTAAATCCTAAGATGGCATGATGTAATTTTTGCTAAAGTTTAGCCAAGGCAATATATCATGGACAAACAGGCTACCTTGATGGAGAAAAAGCCAGCTGAATAGTGAAAATGTGCCCGTTTTTTAATTTCATTTATTATAGTCATTTATACAGAAATTATAATGTTACTTAAAACTAGGAACAAAGAAAAAAATAAAATAAAAGTTAGTGAATTCTAAAACAGACCATACAAACATTTCTTTGTAGACATCTGTTAAAAAATGAAATAACACTTGTTTTGTCTGTAAGGGTAATAAAAAAAGTTATGTTGTGCTAAAGGGATAGTTAATTTCAAAAATTAAATTACATTAAACTAAATTCTCTCATCATAGTCACTCCACTTGTTCCGAACATGCTTCAGATTCTTTCTTTTGTTGAACAAAAAAGAAAATATGTTGATGCATGTTGTCTGCATGTAGCCACTGACTTCCATAGTATTTCCTTTTCTTTGTTATGGAAGTGGCTTTCAGTGTGCAATATTGAAAAGTACAAAAAAAGTACAGAAAAGTATTTTTACTTACTGTATTAGCCTATTAACCAAAAATAAATTTATCGTGAAATATCTTTACCATGATATTAGGCTACAAATATGCTACGATTACACATTACTATTTGAATGTAAACGCGCGAGGACTGCATTTGGGAAAAAAAAAATATATATATATATGTTAAGTTAATGCACTTTTTTTTCCAGAGATTACCTTATTTGTAGTAAGATGTGTAATTTTACTGTAAAATGCTCCAGCCTAGAATAATGTTTAACTTGTTTGAGTCTTATTACCTGCAGTGTTGATTCAGCCAGGTGCATCACAAGATGAGATGTTAGGGAAAGCACAGCACAGTAGAGCTCCATGCTGAAACATACACAAGAACATACTAAGTTCATACCGAGAAAAAATAATAAATTGAGGCTGATGCTTATCATTTCTCAAAAAATGTACAGAAGATGGAATGAAATGTAAATAGTTTAATAATAGGCATCTACTTTTGGTTGTTTGAATTAGAGGTTTAAATAAAATCATGAAAGTTGTTTCAATAGGTTGTTTACCTATTCCCATGAACTGTCCAAGGCCAGGTTTCCAAATAATGATTTATCTTTGCTCTTAAGTGTGTTCTGTACATACAACGCTAAGAACGCTTTTAGCATATCCACATGCATTTCCCAAAACTTCACATAAAAATGATTGTGTGAGAATTTCAAGAGAATTTGAGAATTTTTCACTTTATTTATTCATTTTTGTTCAGTCATTTAATTTAGATGTCTATTTTTGGTAGGACAGGAGCCAAAAACAACTGACCAAGTGCACCTTCTGCTACATAATGTTACATAAATTACATAACACATGTAATGTAATGTAATATGTAATTATATAGCGCATTTATCGTGTATGGCTATACACCCAAAGCACTGTACAATCATTGAGAGGAAGGGGGGGTGGTCCTCTCGACACCATCACCAGTGTGCAGCATCCACTTGAATGATGCAACGGCAGCCTCAGGACAACCGCGCCGGTGCGCTCACCACACATCAGCTAGGTGAAGTGGAGGGACAGTGATAGAGCCAATTCGATTGATGGGAATGACTGGGATGCCATGATGGTTAAGGGCTGAGAGGGAATTTGGCCAGAACACCTGTGTTACACTACTACTCTTTACGAGAAATGCCATGGGATTTTTAATGACCACAGAGAGTCAGGACCTCGGTTTATCGTCTCATCCGAAAGATGGGTGTATAGACTGATAGTATAGCGTCCCCTTCACTTTTACTGGGGCATTAGAACTCACACAGACTGCAGATTGAGCAACCCCTGCTGGCCTCACTTACACCGCTTCCAACAGCAACCAGACTCAGCCCTGCTTAGCCTCAGTGAGTAACTGGTCTTGGACTGCAGGGTGATATGGCAGGGTGAACATAGTGTATTTAGAAATGCAAACCTACCCACACATTACAGTGAATAAGTGTGCGTAAAAGAATACAAATCACACTCACTATACTAAAAGCACAGGTAGCTATAACAGTTTAATGTGTAAATCAATCTCTCTCCTGCATGCCTGTAGGTATGAAAGAGTAATTAATGTACATGGGGTGTTGGCATGTGTGATTATTTAAATTGTTTCAATGACTTACAGCAGAAAAAGGAAAAGAAGATTTAGTGAGGGCAGTCATTTAGGAATAGTAAACATTCCTAAAAGTTGAGTAATTTGAGTATTTTATTTTCTATGGTCAGCATGACAAAACCTCTCAAACGAGGAGTAGCACCATGAATAACTTTAAATAGCTAGCAAAAAATTGTAACAACATTTTGAAAATGTAAGAAATTATATTTAACCAGAATAAGACAGTGGATTACTGTTAAGATTTCTTATCATGCATCTTTGTTGCATATTCATATAATATTTCAACAGGCTTCAAAACGGTTTTGCACACCTGCAACCAGCTGTTCACAGAATACAGAAAACGTGAAAATACTGACATATGTATTATAGTACATCTGTGATGCCTCAGAAGTGAGTGACCCTCTTACGTATCTAAAATGTTCCTAAAAGTTTGAATTTAAAGTTTTTAGATCAGATTTCTAACATGATTTTAAAAGTCACAACTAAATCTAACGTGACACCTTGATAAACAAATTTCTCAACAGTTTCGATTTTTTTTTTCCCATTAATAAAAAATAAAATATATGAATAATCTATTAACTTGTCTATTTTTCAAATAAACTGCAACAGTCTTTTCTGTATATTTCTGTACAGGTAATGTTATTTTTTAAAACTGTTTTAGTCATGCAAAGCTGCTGTAGATTTTTCTGTTTTACAAATGGACTCGACGCATGGAAAAGTTGTTCAGCCGCTGAAATCTTTTTGGCGGAAGATTGGTGTGACTATTTTCAATTTCATAAGGTACCTTTTTCAGCATTGATAATGTAGATGTTTATTTAATTTAAGGACAAAACATAAGTAAATAACACTATTCCACCTAGCCTGTTTTACAGAGGTGAAGTTGGTTTTATATTCATATTGGTTCATTTTTGAACAATCACAACCTGTGACGTGGTGCCTATATTGTTTACCATGCTACTTTGAATATTCGGTCTGAAATAGCATTCAAGTATGGCTTACTAATAAGTGTTATTCCTGCACCCCGCCAGCCAAGCACTAAGCAGAGTCACTTAAGGACAAAGCGAGTGAGAGATTGAGACCAGTGATCCTTGCATGCATGAAATATTGTACATTATGACAATTTTTGCTTGCTACACAACTGAAAATGCTGCACAAATGCTAGCTACATTACAGCTTCGTTTGGAATTGTAGTATTATAAAGTACTACGAAGTTTTCTAACTGGAGAAAGACATGATCAAGTGGGTTGTCTACGGTCATCTTTGCGGTGAGCGTTTGTGATTTCAGGAAGCGTGGCTTTGAACGGCAGGGGAGGTTTTTAAAGCTGATGTTAGCAATTTGGCAGATCACCCTCTGCACCTTTAAGTGTCACCATTTTCAGATACCCCATCGGCTGATTACAGAGTCCATGCTAGTTTATGCAATAGATTTAAAGTATATATATCTGAGCTTTGATTTCACTTTGAGTTATAAAGGAACCAGAGCCACTCATCTTTGATGATTACCAAGATGTGCTCTAACAGCCTGCCACATAAATCATGTAAATTAATTACTGATATATAACCACAGTTCTGAGCACAACTAATAGCATAACCTATTAAGAGATCAAAGTTGTTGTGAATCACTAGTAACCATGAGCAGGAAAATTACAAAAAAATGTCTTAAGTTACTGAGCTAAAACACATTAGCATATAAGCCCAGAACTAAACAGAGCTTAGTATCCAAGCATCTATAAAAAAGATGAGCCTAACTGAATTCATACAGTTTACCACCATCACCAAAGCCTAACTCCAAATTCTGTGTGATCCTGCATTCCGACCTCACTCTAACCAAAAGTGAGCATAAATGTTGCAAATCATCAGCCTACCTCCCTCACAGCAGATACAAAATGCAATGGCTAGGCATTACACACACCCTTCGCAAACAGTAACGCAAATGACAAACGGCACCAATGGAAGCATCCAGACAAGGCAAGACAAATCCTGACAAAGTGACTTTGAAAGAGTCACAAACACCATCAGTTCATTGACAGGATCGTCATCTGAGCCCACCAGCTCATGGGCCAGACTTAAGAGATGAACCATCACAAAAGTAGATGACAGAGTCCTACAATGAAACTCACCAGAGGAGTCACATATGGAGACTAATAAGGTATCATACTGTGCTGATAGCTGCTGAACAACAAAATCAGCTACTGTAGGAAAAGCTACAACAGAGAAGATTTTTTTTTTTAATGTCACAACTACAAAAGTAGTTTAATTTGCATAAACTCAAGAAAATAATTCCTATTACAGCTTACTAAAATGATTTAACCAAGTAAAAGGAATTCTTTTTTTTTTTTTCAAACAGAAAACTTTATCATACTGTTTGTGCCTGCTCTTCTCTTTTTACAACATGTTGATATATTTGAGGTTTTTATGAGACATGTAAATGAGATAAATATTAACTTTTGTATGCTACAATTCAATGTTCTCCCTGCATTCGCGTGGGTTTCCTCTGGGTGCTCCAGTTTCCCCCACAGTCCAAAGACATGCGGTACAGGTGAATTGGGTAGGCTAAATTGTTAAAACTTGTGCTGGATAAGTTAGCGGTTCATTCAGCTGTGGTGACCCCGGATTAATAAAGGGACTTGGCTGAAAAGAAAATGAATGAATGAATGAATGAATGTTACAATTCAAATGTGAGGGAGAAAATGCTGAAAAAAACTGAAACTGAAAACAATGATTTGTCAAAGAAAATGGTGCAGATGCTAACTAATTAGAATGCTAAACATAGGACAACAAACCAGACAGCAAAGCCAACTTTAAAAGGTTTATTCTCAATTTATTCTCGTATGTGGCTCAGTCCTAACATGACTTTATTTGATTTTAAATAAATTTTGACATTTTGCAAATTAGAAATTAAGATATTGAAAAATAAAATTACATAAAATTGCACAAACCAGTGAACCTGTAATTTTCTTATTGACAGTTATAAAAAGTTTAAATTCCCAGGTATCATCAGGATTTAATGTTCCAAATTGTACCAAATTTTGTGCGGATAATTTTGTCATATTATTATTAATTGCAATTTATTTCTTTTTTTTTCTTCAAAAGGCCAGAAAATATATTAAATATTATTGTGAGAAAGCATGGGAAGCCATGTTTCTACGCAAAGTTAATAATCAGCAGTCATGGAGCCTCACAGCGCCCCCTTCGTCTCCTTAATAAAGTATTGCCTAAAGCTTAATACACATAGCTTCTTCTCCCTACTTGATAAAAAAAGACATGTTTTAACCCCAGTTACTAATTAATGGCCTATCCGCGTTTTTGGCCATCTGCTTTTCACATGAATATGGTAATTAAATTCTACACCCAAAGAAGAAGAAGAAAAAAAAAAGCCATTTGTGTCTCCACACAAAAGGCGTGATTTTGTTTAAAAGCGTGTTTTGCTTTAATGTTTTATTGCTAATAGTTGTGTATGTTTTACTATGGATGTAAGCAGGTGTATTCACTACATGTAACGCATGTAATTAACTGTATTTGATAAAGGCTGTGATGTTTGGTCTCAAACTGGAGCTATAAGGCTTCAGAGAACATTGGTTTGAATGATAAAGCTGTATCTGCAAATAGTAGTTAATTACAAAGTTTCACTCAATTTTCGATAACATTAGTGAAATATTATTTCCAACGCGTGACCACAGATCTCTCCTCCCTGGGCGTGGACATACAAGAAGAGAGGCATGGTCTAGCTCAGTAGCTACGGCCATTGGACAATCACCGAGTGGTCTGGTCTAAATTCCGCCCTTATATAAGCCCAAAACTGTAACGTTTAATGGCTTTCGCTTTGGCTTCACGAAGGGGTTTCTACGCACAAACTTAGCGTTGCACGCTTCCCATCTTTACAGCACACCTGCCGGACATTGCTCTTGGAAGAATTACCAAGTAAAGCCTGCGTCTGTCTGCTGAAACATTACTACGGCCTCGAGACCCCGTTCACAGGAGTTCACGCTGCTTCTGTGTACATCTCGACTCACATGAACTCAGTCTCACCCTGTTCTGCTCGTATAGCCGATTTCCCTACAACCCCCGGACGCAGTCTCATCCAGCAGTAGGGTCAGTCATTCAACTTCTCTGAACTCTGACTTCCTGAGTCTTGTAATTCTGCCAAGGAGCAGTTCAGGAGGAATTCCGTCCAGCAAACTTCCCGCGTGCTGACATCAAACTCTCAGTCACCGGGACAATAAGTCCCACGCTTCACAAGACGAAGGAGAAGCCCTCTCCCATGAAGGACATCCCAACCACGTCAACGTGCTGCAACCAATCGACTTTGCCGGGGTTTCCCTCAACCAGAGGAAGAGTGAAACGGGTCATCAAATTGCAAGTAAACACAAACCAACTTTTCATTCCTTGCTAACGCTGGTGTCAATAAAGATAAGCGGTTGACCGTAGTCAGTTTCTCTGCTTGGTGGTTTTCTCAGGGTGGAATACTAAGAACTTAGCAATTGCTAGACGTTTTGGACTCTTTGTTGCTCATCCCCAGTCATTCACCCATCCCAGAACTGCTTGTGTGTGTATCTATATGTTTGTCTGTTTTACGTAGAATAGTTTACTGTGTGTAGCTTAATAAACTTGTTTCATTTTAAAATTCTTGTCGGAGTTTTATGCGTTTCTAAGTTACTGCCTCAGCTATATGGTCTTGCTACCTTGCTTATATAAATAGAGATCACCTGTTTTATATTATTGTTGGCCACGTAATAATATAACATAGATTTACTAAAGATAAAGTTACACTGCTTGCTTCTCTTAGGGTGGACCAATTGATGACGTAAGTGTAAGTGTTAACCTATTTCTGACTGTGAGCCAGTCGTTTGAATATTCTGATTCGAATCCCCGATAATTAATGTGAATTAATTTGAACTTATGAGCTAATTCTTAAAGTACCGGACATAGTAGATGGCCCATGTATATTATGGTGTGTATATACAGTAAATATATATATATATATATATATATATATATATATATATATATATATATTTATTTATTTTTTTTTCCCCCAATTCATTTATAGCATACAATTGGTTTTAACTCTGGCAAGTGTATTAAACCAAATTATAGTTTCATCTGTGTGGTTCACCTGTGTTTAGATGTCCTCAGTAGTGTGAGCAGATGGTCTACAACCTCCTGGCAGCTTAAAGACATCATTTCATCTCTCCAGGGCAGCAATGAAGCAAGTGGGAGGAGAGCAAGAACCTGCATAACCTGTGAAAAATGACCAGAATTGAAAAAAAAAAAAAAAAAAAAAAAAGTCAAATATTTTTTTTTATTTTTTTTTTACAAAATAAGATGAATTTTCAAGGTTGAGTCATACAGTCAATCAATCAATCAATCAATCAATCAATCAATCAATCAATCAATCAATAAACCTGTGTATGTATCAATCAATCAATCAACCTGTCTGTCTGTCTATCTATCTATCTCCAAACTAACCAAACAAACTAACAAACTGAACAATATTTTATTTTACCAACCACGCCTACATGCATACAAATGTTCTCTTATTCCATCTTTCTTCCTGTGAGTAACATTACTCCCTCCATCAATCTATCACTCAATTCCCTTGCCTATTAAACATATCTGGTTGGGCTCTGGCCCTTGGTTTTCCTCCCTAAACTCTCACTTCCGCAAACCAAGGGAGAAAAAAAGACTAGCTTTTCTTCTACTTTCTTTTTTTCTTTACTTCTTCTTTTCCTTCACTGTGAAATGTCATGTAGTACCCAGGAATGGCATTGCTTAAACTTATTTTTCTCCTTAGAGTTGACAAGTGGATTTTAAGTCTTAAAATTGAACAGATATTTTAAACTGCTTATAATTTATTATTTTAAAATTATTATTTTGAAGATTTTATTATAGTACATTAATGTTACACTGGAAATAATTTCCAAACTACTCTGGTAAATCCCCACCCAAAATGACAACGACCTCTTGGTTTACAAGTTTGTAGGGATTCAAGTGGTTGCTGTCATGTGCTTTGCATTTGGATTGCAGAAGCAGGAATTCACGAAGTCAGAATGTACTGCACTGTCAAAACTGTACTGTCAAACAGCAAGTCAAAACTTGGTATCTATTTAATAATGTTCATAATTAAAAAAACAAAACAAACAAAAAAAATACACATCTGCTTCATTGTATAAAGTAAATGTGCAATTTTAGGCTTTCAGTAAGCTTCTCTGAGATTACTAGGTACAGCTATGCTCCCCCTCACCAGAGCTCAGTGAACAGGAGAGCATAGCCAGACATCACCATCGCAAGGTGCTTGGAAGGTAAATACTTAAAAAGTACATGTTAAATCCAGACTATTTATTAGAATTTATTGACTCATTACTAACAGAGGTTTGATACAGTGAAGGTTTGATACAGTGGAGTTTACTTTTCTAATTTCACCTAAATTTCCCACTCTACTTGTATATTTCTTTTAAAGAGCCCCTATTATGGGTTTTTGAAAGTTACCTGACATGCAGTGCATAACACAGCTCTACATGAATGAAAACAACCAGCTGAAGTTTAAATCAGAGAGTGAAGTTTTAAAAATATAGATACTGAGTTGACTCAGAGTGGAGTATATGAATAGTCTTCAGTTCAAATCTTTTGCCAGTTCATATTGATGTCGACACAAAATCATTCCTTATATGATGTGTTAAATCCAGTAAAACTTGAACCCATCCTTTCCTTCGAACACTAGGGAAATCCGGGGGATTGAATTGATCATGACTGAATATGAGCAATTACTGTGAGTTGGCCGGGGTCTGGGGAATGAATGGTTAACATTATTTTTTACAACACCACTGTATAACCATGCCAACCTTGTGTTGTGTTGGTTCCTGTCATTTTTCTGCTGAATAATACAATAACCTTCAACATGAAATTCGCCAGATGTTGTTAAAAAAAAGAATCAGCACCAAACAGCTTTTATAGCAGTTAATTTTTCCTCGAGATCACAACCTGTAACTATAATGGATGGCTCCTTGTTTTCTGTAGCTTTTAAAATATGTATTTAATTGTGTCCTGTAACTCGGGCCGAAAAGAAAATGACTAAGCCGAAAAGAAAATGAATGAATGAATGAACGAACTTGTAATCATAACAGACTAGGTCATCAGACTAATCAAAAAAGAAGGGTTTAAAAAAAATTAAAAAAATAAATAACATAAAATATAATAATAATAATAATAATAATAATAATAATAATAATAATAGCTGTACAAATAATATGGGAGTCGCTGGGATAATTAGGTTAAAATAAGTGCATATTGTAAGACAATGAAAGTGTTTTTTTTTTATCTTAATTGCAAATCAGCCTGTTGTAGACCACACAATACCAAAAAATTGACTTTGATAATGCATATAATAACTGTAACTTACATTAACAAAATACATTATCAAACATGATGCATAACATATAGATGAATTTTACTACAAGATTATAGAACAAAATGACATGTAATTAGTTTGACCAGGTGGGAATCTCTGAGGTCAGCTCAGCCTGGCACAAGCTAACGTAAAATAACTAATATTTGACTGCCAATTTATTTGCATGACACAAAAGATGAGTAGCACCATTACAGTGCTTTTCTATGATCCTAAAATGCTTTAACTAACTCAGTTATTTATATGTAGGAGCCAGAAGGCTGTGGGATGTTGAATGGAAAGATGGAAGGCCTTTTGTATGGTTGTATATTATTTGTTAAATGTGTTGGTGTTACAGTATATAATAACAAGGCAAATGGCAAGGAATACCATCAAGCATGCTTTACTTATTGTAAGTATATCAACAACGTCATTAAATAAATAAATTAATTAATAAATAAATTAATTAAAAATATATATATATAAAAATAAAAAAATAAAATAAAAAATAAATAAATAAAATCACATGGCTTAAATAGTTGTCAAGAACCAAAAAGATGCCAGACCTACACTAAATTATTGCAAACACACAATATCCCAATACACCAAATCACCTTCCAAATTAGGATAACCATTATATAGATCAAACATCAGCATTAATTTATGTTTACTTAGACCCAATCACAATTATATTTTTGTACCCCTACGCCTTCCCCTTGGCCCTTGAGTGTGAAGGGGAAGGGCTTTAAAATAAACCCTGAGAAATGGGACAACACGTCAACACCTATGTCATCAGATGAGTCAGATGAGGTTGACGATCGCAACTGCTGTTGTTATTCCAGTTGCGTTATGGTAATTTAATAGTTTGTTTAAAAAGTTATGGACCCACTGGGCTTGTAACTCAAGATCCAGGGGTGCATCTGGGAGTTCAGACTTACATACAGAGGGTCATACAGAAGTTGGAGGCTCCATTAATCCTGAATCCAGCCTTTTGGCTGCTTGAATCAGTCAATTCATTTTTTTGGAAATTGGTATTTCTTATGAGCTGGGTGAACTCAATTGATCAGTGAAAAATGACGTGGCCTCAGCGGACCACCATGGCGTCTATACAAAGCGGTTGATAACGGATCACACACCTTATATGATATTGGTCTAGTCTGCTGCACCACCACTTCAGACAACCATTTTTGATGTTCTCCAGCTGTATTACATAAGAACAGACCATCCCTGTGCCTGATGATCATGCAAATGTTTTTGCAAATATCGCTTCCTGCAAACATCTTTATGAATGTTTGGATTCAGAAAATCCAACCTGGCATGGACGTGTCTCCTCAAGAAAAGATCAATGGCTAGTGGTACAATTTGGGGTGGCCCAATCCAAATATTATATCTACAATTCACAGCTGTTCATTTTTAAATTTTTTGAAATTGGTCTGGACATACCTTTCTGCCAACCCATTGGTGGCTGGCTGCCTGGGTGCACCAGTACTATGCAGAATACCATTCCTCTAAAGTAAAAGTAGTTGCATTGTCAGTCACAAATAGTTTTGGTAATCCATTACATGAAACAATCTCTTTAGTCTGGTCATCGTACCTTATCAAATTAAGATTTGAGACATACGGAAGAATTCTAACCACTTTGATTAAGCATTCACTACAATCATGAACTTATTTTTTAGAAAATGGCCAGCAAAAGCTACATTTCCAAGACTCACCAGAAAATTCCACGGATGAAGAGAAACTTAACTAGGCACTCGTTGTTCTTATTGACACATTTCATGCTTTTTGCAACATCTTTCCAGGTCGATATCAATTATTGGCCAAACCCATACTTGCGAGCTAGGGCTTTCATTTTAATAAATGAGTCTGGCCCCACTCATACTTACTTTTTTCTTTACCATTAATCTAGAGTCCTGTAATCACTTATTAAAGTTGAACTTGGGAAAGGATTCAAATATACAACAAATTTCAGATCTGTTGATCTGTTGAAAAACAGAAGAAGCTGAACTAATGCCAAAAGCTATAAAATTATAGACAAATTCCCTTGTACGTGTTGATTGCTGAATCATCATCCAGCAAAACTTGAAACTTAAAAACTTTTTTCAATTCTTGGATACACTTCAGTGTTAGCACTTTGTTTTTTTTGTTTTTTTCTTTTTACCACAGGAATAAATGGAGCAGCCCATTCACTATAAACTACTGAAGATATAACATTTGCCTTCTCCAATTGTTTAATTTTCTTTTCTCCCTATATTCTATCATGGCAAAGACTAATAGACTTTATGACTGGACATCTGTTTTCACAGAAATTGTAGCTTTAACACTCTTTTAAAGTTCCCAATTCCCCAATTCATCCCTAAAGAATTTACTGTATTTCTGAAGCACTTCTTGGATTGGCACAGGATGTTTCTTTAATTGACATATCGAATTCCTTTCCAATTCAACTTAACTTTATACATCTAATTCCTACCACACAAATTTGGTCTATTTCCTTCCACTACAAGCAAGGCCAATTAATTGATTTGATCTTTATACAAAAAAGTGCCTCAGTGTAAGTCTTTATTTTACTTCAGCTCTCTTAAGTTGCACATGAGCAAATAACTGCTTATACGTTTGATGTGAAACTACACACATCAGCTCCTGTATCAAATTCTATTTTTAAATTTTGCTGATTCACAGTAAAAATCACTTTAAACCTTTCTCTGAATAACTCAACAGAGAAAACATTTTTCGATGTACATACAGTGGGAAAATATTCAGACCCCCTTAAATTTAAATCATTTAAGCTATCCCCCCCATTAATGTACACACACAGCACCCCATATTGACAGAATACACAAAACTTTTGACATTTTGGTGTTTTATTAAAAAAAAAAAAAAAAAAAAAAAAAAAAACCTGAAATATCACATGGTTCTAAGTATTCATACCCTTTGCTATGACACTCATATATTTAACTCAGGTGCTGTCCATTTCTTCTCATCATCCTTGAGATGCTTCTACACCTTCATTTGAGTCCAGCTGTGTTTGATTATACTGACTGGACTTGACTAGGACACACCTGTCTATATAAGATTTTACAGCTCATAATGCATGTCAGTGCAAATGAGAATCAGGAGGTCAAAGGTACAGCCTGATGAGCTCAGAGACAGAATTGTGCCAAGGCACAGATCTGGACAAGGTTACAAAAAAAATTATGCTGCACTTAATCTATAAGCCTATAAGCACAGTGGCCTCCATAAATGAAAGACCCTTCCTGGAGCTCCAGCCAAGCTGAGATATCAGGGGAGAGGGGTCCAGAGATGCAGTCAGGAAATGGGAGAAAGTTGTAGAAAGTCAATTTTCACTGCAGCCCTCCACCAGGTGAAGTTTCACAAACTAATTTTGAGAGGAACACGTGGTACTATTGACCGCAGCTGGTCTCCCATTTACAATCACCAGTCAGACAATCAGATTAAACCAATCCCACTATAAGTATCCCAGCATACATCACTCCCTTATCTTCGTTTTCCGAAGAAACCCCCCATCCACCCCTTCTCCTCCTTCTATCTTTATCACGGGGAGCCCTCGAGAACTACCTGATCTCGTTCTCCCCGTTACATGCTCATTCTACCAGGCGGGAGCCCTCGGCTCAACTATTTCTGAGCTCAGGGTTCTCTCCCGGGACAGCATGCCAAACCTGCTAACAGTTGTCAAACAGTTGTCAAACAGTATCTAAGTGCGAACTCTTGAATTAGGGCTTTATGGCAGAGTGGCCTGATGGAAACCTCTCCTCAGTGCAAGACACGCTAAAAAAAAAACACCTGAAAGACTACTAAGATGGTGAGAAATGAGATTTTATGGTCTCATGAGACCAAGGTCGAACTTTTTGGCCTTAGTTCTAAGCAGTATGTTTGGAGAAAACCAGGCACTGCTCATCAACTGCAAAATACAGTCCCACCAGTGAAGCATGGTGGTGGCAGCATCATGCTGTTGGCGTGTTTGTCAACTGCAGGGACAGGGTGACTGGTTGCAACTGAGGGAAAGATAAATGCGGCCAAGTACAGGGATATCCTGCACAAAAACTTCTCCAAAGTGCTCAGGATCCCAGACTGGGGCGAAAGTTTACCTTCCAACAAGACCTTCCAATGACAATGACACTAAGCACACGACTAAAATAATGGAGTAGATTCTCAACAACTCTGTGACTGTTCCTGAATGGCCCAGCAAGAGCCCTGACTTAAACCCAATTAAGCATCTTTGGAGAGACCTAAAAATGGCTGTCCACCAAAGTTTACCATCCAACCAGACAGAACTGGAGAGGATCTGCAAGTAGGAATGGCAGAGGAATCAATCTGCCATGTGATTGATTCGACTGAAAAAATACTGATCTGTATCGTAAATAACAGGCCTACAAATAATTAATATAACAGAAAACTTAAATATATTTGAAGAAATAATCATTACTCCTCCTGAATTATTAACCCCCGTATATTTTTCACTAATGTCTGTTTAATGGAAAGATATTTTTTCAAAACATTAAAGTCTCCAAGAAATCAAAACTAACCATAGGATTTTGTTAACTTTGCCAGTTTTGTGGTGAATAATTCATCTGTGCCTGTCATTAAGAAAAAAAAAAAAAAAAAAAGTTTGCCCTTCTAGTCTATAATTGAAATCTGAAAATGGACTTCCTGTTTGTTTTCAGTTATTTTGTCAGATTACGTGATTTTTAGGTAATGGCGTGGCTAACATACTTAACCACGCTGTTTCAACTGTTATTTTTGATGACAAACAAAAATGGTGAGCAGGAAGAGTCTGTTAGTTTGTAATAACTCTTCTAAAACCCATTTCCCGATATTTCTGAATAAAATGCCTACTTTAATACATCCAACTGCTAACTGCCCACTGCTTTTTTAAAATTCTGTTTCGCTAGGAACTGCATCACAATACAAAAAAGAATAACGATCGCAGCTTTCTGATCATTGGGATTTCTAATAACCAATTATTTAATTTTTTAATTTTTTTATTGAATTCTCTATTCTACAGTCAGTTTCAACTTGGTAAAAAAAATTAATTAAATTAAATCCAAAAAGAAGATTTATGTTCTATTACTATTTTAAAGTTGCTTGTTTTTGCCAGTTTTAGAAAGTTTGTAATGCTTTTAAGGCTTTACAAGTGTTTTGTTTAGTTTTTCAGAGTTCTGAGCCATAATAGTTCTATAATTTATTGTTTACATATTCTTAATTAGTAATAAAATATTCTTAAAGTCTAATAATGTAGTAATTATATGCAAAGCTGACAGAAATAAAACAGTCAAAAACAGCAGCATACAGACAAGCAGATACATATGAGTGTGTAAGTACACATGCATAATACTGTACACAATACTGTAATACTGAAGTGCATTCTGCATAACACTTTTATCACATTTCCAAGATCCACTGAAAAGTCAGTAATTAATTGTCATTCTTTTAATTGTCTAAAGACATGCACAGCTTGAAAGTGCATATTTATGCAAATCATTTATGAACATACATGCTCAAAAATGGTGCAGAAAGGTGGAACTTTAGATTTTTTTATAAAAACTATTTTGACTCTGAAATGGCTGGTAAGTTTAACAAAAACAACAAAAGCTTAGTAGAGCTTAGTGGAGTGTTTGTAGTTGTTGCAGTCTGTTTTAAAACATTACTGTATATTGTGCATTGTTTCAAAAAAAAAAAAAGTTTGATTTCCTCACCTTGGCTTGACAATCAGGATGGGTCTCATGCAGGGCCAAAGAGGTGAGGCTCGACACGCTGAGGTCAAAGGGCAAGAATCCTAGATCATGATGTTGAGACTTATCCTCTGCCCTCTGTCTCCTGTAAAGCTGTTCCAGGGCAAACAGTCGAACCTCATATTGCGGGCACTGCAGCAATCGCTCTAGGAGTTCTCTGTGGAACTCTGGACACTCCCACAGATGAGGAGACTCCAAACAGATGTTGATGGCTAATTTAGCAAGACTCTGCAGGTACTCTGTGGCTCCAGGAACTGAGAGTTTTATGACTTCGGTCTCCTGAGGAGCAATAAGTTCTGAGGCTATAAGAATATGCAGCGTTTCCTTGCGAAGTTTCTTCAATTGAGACACTAGAGCAGATAAAACAAAATAATTTATGCCATTACAACACAGAAAAATTATCTTAGTTAACATAGCAAAGTTACCAATCCAATGAGAGAACAACTTTGTGTAGAAGAGACAGATGATCAGCCTTTGAACTATATTACTAATTATTTATTCAGATTTACATGACATTACCACATACTAAACAGAAAAAATCATGAGAATTAACAATGCTTTCTCACTGAATTCGTATGAACACAATATTTTCCTGAAAGCTCAATAAAACCCTCTTTAAATTTCGAGTGGAGAGAAAGCCCTACTTACCTGTAGACTTCAACAATGCAACCAAGTCTGGCCAATGCCAGACTCCCTAAAGAATGTGTATATTTGCCAACTAGCATGCAACAAACTCTAAGAGCGTACTCACACTATGTACAGTTGCCTTGAACCGGGCCGAAGCACGCTTGTCCCCCCCTGTCTCTCCCGATGGCCCGCAGTCACATTAGATTCGGGCCTCAGCACGCTTAAGTCATTGATGATGCGCTGTTCAGTTTAAGAAGTGCTCTCGCTCAACACAGTGGAGATTTCTTTATATCATTATATCGTTTTAGTCGTTTGATATGTGGTGAGACGTTGTCAAATATTTCGCCGAACAGATCAGCCACTTTTGACACTCACAAAGTCCTCGTGCTGCAGGAATTAGAAGGTTTGCTGAAGGTGCAGCTTCTTCAATAATCTACGACCGTTTGCATTCATTAAACAGTGAGAATGATTAATATATCCATATAAAACAGTCCCCAAAAGTCACATCTCCTCTTCAGTTTCGGGCTCAGGCGTGCTTTGCTCTCACATTACAAGCGTACCACACCAAAGCTCAAGTGAACCACGCTCAGGCACACCTCTTCCAACCAGGCCAGGGCCGGCCAACTGTACCGTGCCTGAGCCCGATTCAGGGCACTCACACTTCTTAAACGATCCAGGAAATGGGCCTGGGCACGATTCGGATGGCATAGTGTGAATTTACACATATATAACAAATATGATTGTGACAAGTGATTTTATATGTGTCTCTACTGGCATGTCACTTTTATGACATTGTGGAAATATAAATTTATAGCCTATGTTTATCTTATTTTCAAGATCAGAGGTAAACTATCTGCTGCTGTTTTCAGTAAGGCAATAGATGTCACACAAAATGATGTTTAAACTTACATTTGTAGCATTTAACACTGAATAAAATAAAGCATTATCAGCACCTGAGGTGATCATTGTTATAGAAGTTATTAATGTTAACGGTGTTGTTCAGATGCGAGAAACTGAAACGGTGTTTAAAAAGAAATTTCAGCCGATAGTTTGGACAAAACAAAAACCTCATTTTAACATGGAAAATACAGCGTTAGCACCTGTTACCTTTAATTGTGGGGAAAACTGGATAATTTTGAGCTTTTGTCAGCTAATTTCATCTTCTGGGTTTGGAATAATTTTTGGGGCGGACTCATAATTGGTGATGTAGCGAAAAAATGCAAGTTGAGTGATGACGCGTTGGTGATGAGAAGACGCTGCTTCTTAATTATTCAGGAGTGCACGTGCTTTGCGCAGACAAAGCAGACCTGCCTAGCTGGGAGACCCGATGACTGGGTGAGACAAGAGTTTTGTGTGTTTGTTTCCATGATCCACGGGGTTTGTTGCGTATGTTTCCCCACGATTCTGTCAGGGCCGTTACAGTAAAGTAGTTGGTTTGCAGCAAGCATTTTTGTCAGGAGAGCTGTACGATAATTGGAAAGTGGCAGACTTTGTCTTATATCAATTGAGTTTGTTACATTATATGGTTCGTTATTCAGACACATCGCCTATATCCATGCTGCTGTGTTCGCACATGTTTAAAATCCTCCAGATTACCCACAAATTAATAGTTGCGATAGACAGAGCAAGACGTGCTACACTGCTATCCTCCGTTTCTGCGTTCATGGCCCTTTAATCTGACAAGTCATCTCAGGGCTCTTCAGTGTGACCATTTCAGTTTGCGACCAAAACTTACTGTGTGTGACAAGAAAATAATATCTTAAGGTGCACATGTGCAACTGACCTGATAGAAACTTAAACAAAAATACAACTGCTGAATTCCCTTACACGTACACTACCCATCAACAGTGATGTTTGCAGTCATTTGCAGCCTTGACCATCACTTTGGCACAACAAGCCTATTCATAACTATCAGATGACCTCTGCCTAAAATACAATTCAGAGTAACTTTTTGCCGCACTTTTATGCACATAAACAGAGTTTAATCTCAAGCCCCATCCTGTAAAACACAAAGTTTTGACTCCCCACAGGCACACATGATGAAATCCTGATGAAGAACATTTAAGCTGTTTGAGCTCCTTTTCTGAACAGGTGAACAAGGCTACATCCTCTCAGCAGAAGTGAAGCTCACTGATAAACACAGACTCTTTACCTTCACTCAAGAAGGCATCTGAGATTATTAACTGATTAATGTGATCAGTTAAATGGCTTAAAAAGTAATTTAATTCATCTTAAACATTTTTCGTTTAAGCTATTTTTAAAGTTTAATATGGAAAATATCCAGACATCAGTCATAATGGTGTTAATTTTAGAGAGAGAAAACATCGGTCACGTCGAAGTTGTCAGCAAATGCTTTAGCAAAATATGATAAAACTAAAAATAAGACAATAAGTAAACATAAAACAATAATACAAAGCTATACAAATATTGTTATTTAATTTAGTAATTTTAAGCATAGGCTAATCTTTGGACTTGAGATGAAATGAAAAACAGATTAAATGAGAAAAGGACAAAAGTTATAGACAGTGGCAAAGTATACGTTTTGTTAAAAATATATGTAAAATGAACAATTATTTATGTAATTAATGCAGTTTGTGGGACACAGATGTTGATTTATTTATTTTTATTATTATTATTATTATTATTAAAGAACAGCAGAATCTGTAAAATCGGTATGGACAAGAAAACTGCAATCATTGCATCTTAGTAGTTCATAGAGCTGTGTGAACTTTCGATGCGAGTGTGAACACTCATTCCATTCGCTTCATAAGAAAAAGAGCACGTATATCAACCCTACATATGACAACAACGTCAGATGTGCAGAAATGATAGCCCAGACACTAGCAAATGATGTAGCTAAAGAGTAGTTAAATGATCACAGAAGTTTTGTTTATGGATGGTCCTTTAAATATTTTTCTTCACTACACTTCGACATCTACACATTGTGCATTTATGCATATACAATTAGTGCAAGATTATTTTAGGATAGCCTGTTTATAACTGCTTTTCTACAGGGAGTACATAATTATTAGGCAAGTTGTATTTTTGAGGACTCATTTTATTATTAAACAACAACCATGTTCTCAAATGAACCCAAAAAACTCATTAATATCAAAGCTGAATATTTTTGGAAGTAGTTTTTAGTTTAGCTATTTTAGAAGGATATCTGTGTGTACAGGTTACTTTTACTGTGCATAATTATTAAGCAACTTAACAAAAAACAAATATATACCCATTTCAATTATTTATTTTCACCAGTGAAACCAATACAACATCTCAACATTCACAAATATACATTTCTGACATTCAAAAACAAAACAAAAACAAATCAGTGACCAATACAGCCACCTTTCTTTGCAAGGACACTCAAAAGCCTGCCATCCGTGGATTCTGTCAGTGTTTTGATCTGTTCACCATCAACATTGCCTGCAGCAGCAACCACAGCCTCCCAGACACTGTTCAGAAAGGTGTACTGTTTTCCCTCCTTGTAAATCTCACATTTGATGATGGACCACAGGTTCTTTATGGGGTTCATTTGAGGTGAACAAGGAGGCCATGTCATTAGTTTTTCTTCTTTTAGACCCTTTCTTGCCAGCCACGCTGTGGAGTACTTGGACGCGTGTGATGGAGCATTGTCCTGCATGGAAATAGTGTTTTTTCCTGAAGGATGCAGACTTCTTCCTGTACCACTGCTTGAAGAAGGTGTCTTCCAGAAACTAGCAGTAGGACTGGGAGTTGAGCTCGACTCCATCCTCAACCCGAAAAGGCCATTACAAGCTGGTCTTTGATGATACCAGCTGTCTGCTCTTTACCGATCCAGCCACGGGCCCATCCATCTGGCCCATCAAGACTCACTCTCATTTCATCAGTCCATAAAACCTTAGAAAAATCAGTCTTGAGATATTTCTTGGCCCAGTCTTGATGTTTCAGCTTGTGTGTCTTGTTCAGTGGTGGTCATTTTTCAGCCTTTCTTACCTTGGCCATGTCTCTGAGTATTGCACACCTTGTTTTTTTGGGCACTCCAGTGATGTTGCAGCTCTGAAATATGGCAAAACTGGTGGCAAGTGGCATTTTGGCAGCTGCACGCTTGACTTTTCTCAGTTTATGGAGAGTTATTTTGCGCCTTGGTTTTTCCACATGCTTCTTGCGACCCTGTTGACTATTTTGAAGGAAACGCTTGATTGTTCAATGATCATGCTTCAGAAGCTTGGCAATTTTAAGAGTGCTGCATCCCTCTGCAAGATATCTCACTATTATTGACTTTTCGGAGCCTGTCAAGTCCTTCTTTTGACCCATTTTGCCAAGGAAAGGAAGTTGTCTAATAATTATGCACACCTGATATAGGGTGTTGATGTCATTACACCACACCCCTTCTCATTACAGAGATGCACATCACCTAATATGCTTAATTGGTAGTAGGCTTTCGAGCCTATACAGCTTGGAGTAAGACCACATGCATAAAGAGGATGATATGGTCAAAATACTCATTTGCCTAATAATGCTGCACTCCCTGTAAAACTGAAAATATTTACTGAAAAATATTTATTCCTAATTCCTAATTTCCTTTTTTTTATTAAGAAATGCTCTTCATACTTTTGTAGGCTATGTAACTCAATAATATTGTGTCGTTAAAGAGAAAAAAATGTATGTGCTCCTAAATGTTTGACTGTGCTCCTAAATCTTTTTGATTATGAGCACAAGTTCTCCTCATAAAAAAGTTGCTGTAGAGCCCTGCATCTGCAGGATGTTTTGTGAGAATGTGTGACAAATTGTATGATGCTGCTAGAAAAACATGAATTCTTTATGGTCCCATCTGTGATGTCCTATGAAATAGTGGAGTCTGTCTGGATAGGACTGGGGGTTGAATCAACTTTAATCTAATTGCTTTAGGAAACATCTGTCATTGATCTCTCTGGACCTTTTAAAATTGTATGGCTGGCATTTTGAAGGATGGCTGCTTTTGGGCTGGATGTTTTAGTTTGTTATATTTAATTATTTTGTACATTTAACTTTGCTACACTACATTACATATTCATGCAAACACCTACATCTGAAACACCACTGATTCCTGACTGCTACATTCACATATTTTTGCTTAAACTTGTTTCAAACTGTTTCTTTAATAAATTATGTTATATAATTTTGGCTTTCTTGGGTGTCCCTCTTTTTTGCTATGTCCTTATGGTGTAACTTCTGTATATAAATTATATTAAAAGTTGTATACTTAAAAACAAGCAAATAATACTGGGGTTTACTTTGCTGAACATTTTCTTTGAGCTTACCTGACACAGGAACAGGACGATCACCACAAAGACAGCCCAGAAGATCCAGAAATGCACTACGAGTTACCAAACACGGATTTTGCCTGTCAACAATGTATGGGTGAGAAATTAAGAGAGGTATGTAAAAAAATAAAAATCACAAAGTTAGAGTCTAAAGTGAGGTACACAGGGTGTTGCTTTCTTAAAAAAATCATTATAGCCTAGGATATTAAGTGTCATATTTTTACAAGGAAACTTGCTACACAAAAAAAAATGACATTATTGTAAATATTTCAAAACATTTTAAAGATAAATGTAGACCTAATATAAAATGAATGAAAAAAAAACTTAAATACTGTAAAACAAATGTATAGGGTTCATGAGGCATTTTGGCCATCTAACCCAACAAACTATTATTTCATTCTATGTTTGTTTACGATAGGTATTTGTACATGTTTTAGGCTACTTGCATTGCTAAAAATACAATCTATGAAATAACATATATTGAAAATCTGTTTTAGTGTCATGAAGGACCATAAAGTACAAGTTCTGAATATAGGTAATGCTGTCTAACGAGGAGAACATCAACAGTAAGTAAACCTGATGATTTCCGTATTTATGAAATATGGAAGCCCGTTTCAGCCACTGAATAAAAAATTGTGAGACGTTGATATTAGAAGTTATAAACTATACATTTTTATAAATTTTTATTAATTAGTTTTGCAGCCAACTGTAATTTACAAAATCAGAATTACGAGATAAAGCAGTTTCCTGTTATTGAGACTGACCTTAACAGGAGTGTTAAAAATGTATCTATGGATAAATTGCATTAAAATAATGGAAACAGTTCTAATTGTAGGGTACTGGCGGAATCACCTAACAAAACTTTATTTTGTCATCTACATTTGATGCTAAAAGGAAATATATTGTTTTATATTTGCATGGATTTGTTCTTTTCAGTTTACTTTTATGATTGAGATTTAAGGAGGCTAAGCACATTTTAAAATGATAAAATGTCAATGGTTTTGACCACTTCCACTAAGCACTCAGAGTGTGATGTGCACCTCAACTAGCCTTTATTGTGCCTTGCCTGTTTTATGTGGATAGATTATGTCGAAGACTAAAGATTTACTTTTTCATATTCAAATCATATGATTATGAATGCGTAGGGGAACAAATGGTATGGATTTTTGATGAATATTTATAATTTGACAATATATAAAGATAACGTATAGTATAGTACATTATAACAACAGGGGTTGAACAATAAAACTGAACCCCATAGTTTTAGACCACAGTAATTCATTAGTGTGCTGTTGGGGCCTTCCTTTGCGAACAATAGAGCATTAATACATCTCGGGAATGACAGATACAAGTCCTTCAAAGCAGCCAGAAGGATTTTGAACCATACTTCTTGCAGAATAATGGCCAGGTCACTATGTGATGCTGTTGGAGGGAAACGTTTCTTGACTTACTTCTCTAAAACATCTCAAAGTGTTTATGATATTGCAGCCCAAACCATCACCAATCCACCACCATGCTTCACTCTGGGCATGCATCAGTCTGGGTGGTATGCTTCTTCTCCAACTACGATTACTCTCCTGGATGTGTGGAAAGACATGTTTTACTGTGTCCACAACACAAGAGTGGCACTGTTGGCACCATTGAAACCAATATTTGACATTGGCACAATTGAGCAAAAGTTTTGTTATAGCAGTCCGGCCATGTATGTTGACCCTGTGGTGCTCCTGATGAACAGTTTTGGTGGAAACAGGAGAGTTGACGTGCACATTTAATTGTGCATTGAGTTGGGCAGCTGTGGTTTTGTTTATTTAGATACAATCTGGGTTAGCACCTGAACATTTATTTCAGACAACTTCCTCTTGCGTCCACAGTTACTCTCTTCGGATGTAGTTTGTCCTTCTTGATGGCATTACCCTGGATACTGTGGCTCTTGATGAATTACAAAGACTTGCTATATTGTTCACAAATGCGCCAGCGAAACTCGCACCAACAATTTGTCTTTTATAAACTCAGATAATCCACACATTATGTTGCATGATTTGTTAAGCAAAACTGTGCTATTACTCTGCTAATTAAATTTTCAAACTTTGGGGTGTTTTGGAGGACAGGTCACGTTTCCCTCCACCAGCATCACTTAGGCCCCTTTTACACTAGTGCATTTTAGTTTTAAAACAGTGTTTTAGCATGAAAACGATCTGCGTTCACACTAGTGTTTCACCCAGCGTTTCTGAACATATCTCCGTCCACACTACTCCACCAAAAGCGTATATCACGTGACCATTAGTGCACTCTGGGCATGCGCGTTCAAGTATAAACAGGAAGCATGCGTTTCGCTCATCATTCTAAATAGGGCTTAGGCCACTTGAAATGTGAGCGATTAGCGAGTGCTCGAACAATAGCTTGCCTCTTGTGAATATATGCAGCTGTTGTAATAAAAAAGGCAGTTTAATTGCACAATGCCACCTAAAACAGACAATAGTGCAAGCAATGCTCCCATTTTTGTGTCCATGTTTTTCTTTACATTGAAGGCTGGTCTGCCGTCTTCCGGTGGCGTTATAGTCATGTGATAGGGGCTTGACGAATAAGGGAAGGATACGCAATGACCCTAAAGCCGCAATCAAGTAGAGAATCTCTGCAGCCACGCCTCCGTTTTCAAATGACTCCGGTTTCCCTATCAACACTGAGACGGAGCAGCAGCGTTTTAGAATGAAAACGGCCTCTCCAGCGTTTCCAAAACACTCAGTTTTCGGGGCTCGAAAACTCTGGCGTAGTGTGGACGGATGGCGTAACCGTAGCAAAACTTATGCGTTTTAAAACGCATTAATGTAAACAGGGCCTTAGTAACCTGGCCACTATTCTTTAAAAAGAATATTGAAGAAATAAGAAGAATTGTGCAGTACCTTGTTGCAAGCCACAGCCTTGGGAAAAGGGTACTGGAGAGGTCACAGTGCAGCTCATCTCCTGACTGGGGTCTGTGTGTGTCCATTAGATAGGAATGTAGCAGAGAAAGCACCTGTGACAAAGATAGTAAATAGAAGTGAAATATATAAATACAATTAATCTATTAATTAATTAATTAATTTCTATAACGCTTTTACAATGTAGATTGTGTAAAAGGAGCTTGACATAGAAGTTCTAGTAAATAAAGAAAGTAAAATCTGTTAGAGTACAGTATTTATGAAAAACAAAAAACAACAAAAAAAAAAAACATAAAAAACCTTGCTGTTTGTTTCATGGCTCTCACCTGTCCGCAGTAAAGTAAAATACAAGAATTATAAATTACGGCTGAATGACAATTAAAAAAAAAAAAAAAAAAAAGAAGACATTTTGATATATATTTGTTTATTTTTTATTTTTCCAACCACATCCCAAAGATTGAGTTCTAGTGACCATGGAGGCCATTTGAGTACAGTGAACTCATGTTCAACAAACCAGTTTAAAATGATCTACACTTAATTGACATGGCCCGTTTTCCTTCTGGAAGTAGCCATCAGAAGATGGGTACACTGTGGTCATAAAGGGATGGATATGGTCAGCAATAATACTCTTGTCTAGAAACCTGCTTTAGTGTCAACATTACAACGTCTTACTGCCTTTGTTTACAACATTTAAGTAATTTAATTTATCTTTCAGGTTAAAATGTCAGCTTTATTAAACAATATCTGTCAGCTTTATCACACAATATCTATTCATTAGATTTACAAATGTAAAAGTTCTGCAAAAACTTTATACTCTTCTAGATGGACTTATGTCTTTTGTAACACTTTTTGGTTAAAGTGAATGGAGAGGATTTACACACCTGAAGCAGTGTTCCATGAATGTGGTTCTGTTGTATTCCTGATCCAAGTTCTTGAGGTAGCTCCTCTAGTAGAGTTTGAATGGTGAAGGGAACTTGGGTCACCAGAACAAATGGAACCAGGGCTCTCGCTGACATTTCACGTGTACGATACACTGCAGAACGACCACAGCTAAAAGAAAACCACAGTACAAAAAAAAAAAGTGTATAAAATATAAAAAAATATGTTCACAATAATATTTCAGTCTCTCATGAAATTTTTCTCTGTACTATACATGCATGGTATATTTTTTCTCTCCCTAAAACAGTTCTGGTGAATGTGTAACAATATTGATACAACTTTAAACATATTTCTTTCTTTTATATTCTAATAAGTGGATCTGATTGTAAAGAAAAGTTATTACCAATGTTAAAAACAGACATGACACTAAATATTTTGGCAGATAAAACTTTATACAATAATATACAAATACACATGCTACATTTAAAAAAAGAGGAAATTAATAAATAGTTTAACTGCCTCCAAAAAGTATTAATATTAATATTTTTTTCAAATATATATTAAAAAAGTGTCATTCTCAAGTGCTTTGACATATTTTAGACTATAGCTCTCCACCTTTGTTTGGCCTAAAGAGAACTGGTCTACCTGACTGAATCTGGTTTGGTTCCTTGCCACTGTTGTCTCTGTTTTGCTTCGTTGGAGCCAGTGGAGTATACAATGGTGAGAATTGTATTAAACTGAACTTAATTTTAATTTAACTAAAACTACACCAGCATTCTACCACAACTCTACTCCCAGATATGCTGGAATGTTCCACAATCTGAAAAATTGCTATTGCTTTTTATTCTTTTTTTTTTCATCTGTATTAAGCTTCTTTGCCTAAATTATTATTGTAAAAGTGAACAGAGAAGCTGTACACATTCGGGGGTATATTTTAAATGGTCAGCCATGTTCAGGTCGGGTCACAATATATTATATAATGTATCAGGTGTGTGTAACACCCGAGCCCATCAGGCTCTGAGAACACCGCATCTGCCAGTGTAGTTGGCAGCACTTTGCATGTGTTTTGCAACTCGAAACTTATAAAATTAGGATGAGATGTGAGCAGGAAGGTGGAGTCAAAAACACACACACAAGACACACGCGTGAATGTGTACGGGTCATGTTCAGTTAAATGTGACAGCTTTAGTGGTCAACATTGGAACAATGTCTGAACTAAAAAATTCAGGAGCTTTGAATGCGTAAATGTTTGAGCAGAGGGTTTTCTTTTAAGTTACAAAGTATAGCTTTACTTAAAGTTTCTAGGAATTGCAAGTACTTTTTTATATTTTGGGGTTCATTTTTCTGCCAATATCTATGTGCTATAAAATACAATTAATAAACCATTACATTTTATTATTAATTTAATTGCAGTTTTTAATAACTTCATATACGATGCTAGAAAGCTCTAACTTGAGGCATGGAAGACTAGATCTGTGAGAGGGAAAGTTTCAGTTGAATCAATTCATCTTGATGTATCTGGAATGCATTTAATAGTGATTTAAATGGTCAATCACAATGATCATTACTTGCCTGATTATGAGGGGGATAAAAGGAGCTAAGCCCATGGGAGACGATGATCCATCCATTGGAGACGGGTAGAGACGACCCAAAACAACCAACAACAAGAAAAGACTTGGGTGCAGTTTCACTTGCCCTGAATCACTGAAAAAGAGGAAGATAAATATATTGTATTTACTAATTTAATTTTAAGTCTCAAATTTCTAAGTAAATTTAAAAGACTACCTTTTTAAATCAATTACTTTGTTAACTTTACTAACATATAGTAAGTAACACACATTCTTAAAAACAGAGTCATTTCATTAATTTGCCTAAGCTAAATTAAGGCCAATTCACACCACACAGACAAATGCCAACAAATACCAACACACAAGTCTGTTGGAGGTAGTTGGATCAGTATGAAACCCCAGTTGATGTTTGTTGCCCTTTGTTGAAGTTTGTTTTCTCCTGACTGAACTTTTTTTTGGCGTTTGTTGCAGTGTGAAAGGATTTTTCAACAAACGACAACAAACTCTGACATAATCTGACTTGGCCACAAACCGTTGTCATGACATTGAGGCAAAATTGATGCAAGTAACTGCTGGAAGTGTTTAAAAAATAATTTAAATAAATCTTAAAAATGGCAGGTTTTTGGATCAGCCAGAAAAAAAGAGCAGTAATTGGATATTTGTCAGGAGACCAGAGCTTTATGCAGTTGGTGTGGTCGATTAAACTAACCACAAAAAAACAACAATTTTGCTCTGTAATGAGACTTTATGAGTTTTCCTCGAGTTTGCGAGTTTGCAAATACACATTTGCTTTTATTTGTTATTATAACACATATATATGTTACAGTTCTGTTATTCCACATTGCTAAATTACCCTCAAACTCCAAGACAGAAATGGTATTTAAAGAGACAAAATTTTTTAGAGCTCCACTTAGAAAAAAAAAAAAAAAAAAAAAAATCAAAAAACATCAAAGACATGTTCAAAATGTGACATTTACAATTTACAATTACAACAATTCAGCCTATTGTCAGCTAACATCTCAGGCCCTGTTTACACTAGTGCGTTTTAGTTTTAAAACGGCGTTTTAGCATGAAAACGATCCGCGTCCACACTAACGTTTCACCCAGCGTCTTAACAGATCTCCGTCTTCACTACGCCACCAGAAACGTATATCACGTGACCATTCGCGCACTCTTGAGCATGCGCGTTCAAGTATAAACAGGAAGCACGTGTCTCGCTTTGCATTTGGTTATTGTTAGCCAACAAACGCTGGTTGAACGATGAACGCGATGGTAAAGAAAGCAAGAGAGGTCTTTTTGAGGACAGACAACGAGGTTGAGTTGTTACTTAAAGTAACAAATGAATATAAAACATCCATGGCTATCTAAAATACAGTGTTTACAGTGAAGGCTGGTCTGCCGTCTGCCGGTGACGTTATAGCCACGTGCGCTTAACGAATAAGGAAATGACCCAAAGCCCCAATTACGTAGCGGATCTCAGCAGCCACGCCTCTGTTTTCAAAGATATCCGTCCACACTGAGACGCTGCGGTGGCGTTTTAGAATGAAAACGGCCTCTCCAGCATTTCTAAAATGCTCCGTTTTCGCCCCTCGAAAACTCTGGCGTAGTGTGGACGGATGGCATAACCGTAGCAAAACTTATGCGTTTTAAAACGAAAATGTACTAGTGTAAACGGGGCCTCAGTTTAACACAGCTAACATCTCAGATTAAAGTACTTTCATAAACACAATTTTTTTTTTATTAAATTAAGAATAAAATCACTTTGCTTTGAAGATAAAATAAGTTTTTGGATTACACTTCATTTAATTTACTATTTGGAGGCATCTTTGCTAGGAATCAGTCCATCAGTGTGGTAAAGAATGCTCAATAGAACTAAAGAGGCTTGAGGTACTTCTTATCTTAAATAAGGGCCTCCGAATAATAAATGGAGGATGAACTGAACTGGGTGCAATTAAGGGATGGCGAGATGATTCAACTTTAACAGCATCTGACATGAATCATGCACACTGTGTAAAATATTTAACCATTTCATAGGAGGCAATTCTCACCTGTTAACAGAAATTGTAGCTTCCTGCAGCTGACTGAGGAGGAAAGCATAAAGGGCAGGAAAACGAGTGAAAAATTCTCGGCCAGTCATCCTGTTAAAAGAAGAAAGAAATTCAGGCTATAGCGTGTAGAACTGCACAATCAAGTGAGAAATGACATCTGCATGACTGCATTTAATGTTTTAAGTCATGTCAAGTTATTTTTATTTCTATAGCACTTTATACAATGCAAATTGCGTTAAAAGAGATTTACAAAAAAACATTTCATCAATGTGCGGAAATGCGTGCAGCTGGCGCCGATGACGATGGCTGTCTCTGTGTCGTGCTCTGCAGTTGTTTTTGTATTTTTGTTAGTTTGTCCTGTTTTGAGTCACATTCTTACAATTAGTTTCACCAGAGACGAATTGGTGGACATTCATCACTTGTGAAACTCAGACAGCGCGGATTTCGAACCACGTTGCCTAGCGTCCATCTGGCAAATCTGTCTGGCAAGAGAAACTCATTCTGCTCTCTCAGACAAACAAGGATTTTTTGCATTCAGCTGCTCTGTGTTTCACGGAAACCTGGCTGAACGACCCCATACCGGACAACGCGCTTCACCTACCGGGCCATCAGCTATCAGAAATTACATGGTGGTGGGACAAGCTTTTACATCAATAAAAGGTGGTGTACAGATGTAACAGTTTTAAAGAAGATGTGCTGTCCAGATCTAGAAGCACTGTTTATTAACTGTAAGCCTTTCTACTCGCCGTGTGAGTTCTGCTTGATCATCCTTGTCAGTGTTTACATTCCAGAAATGGGGAGAGGGCCTTGTATAAGCAGGCCAAATACACATTGGAAAAGGAGATTAGAGTTGCAAAAAGGAACTACTTTGAGAAACTAAGGAGTCAGTTCTCTTCCAGCGACTCAGCATCCGTGTGGAAAAGTTAGAAAAACATCACAAACTACATGACACCATACCCCAGCATTGTAGACAATGAACGACTTGCAAATAACCTGAATGAGTTTTACTGCCGGTTTGAGAGAAACCCCACACCCACTCTGAACTGCTCTTCATGCCACCATTAACACCTCCACCATCCCCGCCTTCCCCATACCTGCACTTCAGTTCAGTTAAGATGATGTGCACCAGGTCTTCCGGAAACAGAAAAGGAAAAGAGCACCAGGCCCAGATTTTATAACACCAGCCTGTTTAAAATCCTTTGCTGACCAGCTGGCCCCCATCTTCACTATATCACTGGAGCTGTGTGAAGTGCCCTCCGGCCTCAAATGATCCATCATCATCCCCATCCCAAAGAAACCCAAACTTACAGGACTAAATGACTAGGGATGAAGGACATCACTAAACCCTGACTGGACTGTCTTCAGTTTGCCTACAGAGCAAACAGGTCTGTAAATGATGCAGTCAATACGGAACTGCATTATATTCTGTAACACCTAGACAGACCAGGGACCTATGTGAGGATCTTTGTTACGACCACGGTGACAACATCAAAGGAGGGAAACACACCAATGGATCGGTCTAGGGGTTTATTAACAAATTAAGTATAAATAAACAAAATGTAGGGAGATAACACAAAGGCTGAACACTAAATGGAGCACAACTCCACGTCTGGACGGCCGCTCAAGTTCCCCGTCAATGAAGTGCTGCAGCATGAGCCCTTATATTGCCAGGTTTAATGATCCACAGGTGTTAGGACAATCTACTAAAAATGAAGAGCAAAAACAACAACAAAACACTAGAGGGCGACAAAACATAAATAAATAAATAAATAAATACATGGATATGTAACAATCTTGTTTGTAGATTTCAGCTCAGCTTTTAACACCATCATCCCAAAATTTCTCCTGATCAAATTAACTCAGCTCTCCGTGCCCACCTCTGTCTGTCCGTGGATCAACAGCTTCCTAACGGACAGGCAGCAGCTGGTGAATCAACATCCAGGACCCGCAGAATCAGCACTGGTGCCCCCCAGGGGTGTGTCCTCTCCCCTCTGCTCTTCTCCCTGTACACGAATGACTGCACCTCAAAGGACTCCTCTGTCAAGCTCCTGAAGTTTGCAGAAAACACCACCCTTATCAGCCTCATTCAGGACGGTGACGAGTCTGCTTACAGATAGGAGGTTAAGGAGCTGGCTGTCTGGTGCAGTCACAACAACCTGGAGCTCAACACATTCAAAACAGTGGAGATGATAGTGGACTTCAGGAGAACCCCCCTGCTCTCTCCTCACTGAGCATCATGGACAGCACTGTGGCAGTAGGAGTCATTCAGGTTCCTGGGCACCACCATCTCTCAGGAGCTGAAGTGGGACACTTACATTGACTCCATTGTTAAAAGAAAAAGAAAAAAAAAAGCTCAACAAAGGCTGTACTTTCTTCATCAGCTGAGAAAGTTCAACCTCCCAAAGTAGCTGCTGAAACAGTTCTACACGTCCATCATTGAATTAGTCCTCTACACTTCAATAACTGTCTGGTTTAGCTCAGCTACCAAATCTGACCTTCGAATCATTGGTACAACCGTCCCTACTCTCCAAGAACTGTACTTATCCAGAGTGAGCAGAAGGGCTGCTTAAATCACTCTGGACCCCTCACACCCAGCACACTGCCTCTTTGAACTTTTACCTTCTGGTCATCGCTACAGAGCACTGAACACCAGAACAGCCCGACACAGTTTCTTATCCCAGGCAATCCATCTCATGAACACTTGATGATAATAGTCGTGGAACCAACATCACTACTTGCAATACACTTTTTACACACACATACACTTATTTAACAACACACTTTAAATACAAATTTGCACATAATAGCTGTATATATAACCTATATAGTAATATACCTATACGTACACTTGTCAATTTGTATATTTGCATTTAACACTTAAATCTATTTTTAAAATATATTTATTATCTGTTTTTTGTCCTGTCTCTGTAATTCTGTTGCAGTGTAGAGGCTCTGTCACGAAAACAAATTCCTCGTATGTGTGAACATACCTGGCAATAAAACTCTTTCTGATTCTGAAAAGTTCAGTTCATAGAGCACATACAGTTTTGTAAATTGGTTGCACTCCATTTAGTTCACAACCAGTCAATAATTATTCCTCACAAATAATATGAACAAACGAGTCTTTATATCATAGTTTTAACATATACAGCTTAAATATTACAACAAAACATGTTCCCGATTGTCATTTCACACCACAGCATGTTACAATTTTACCATCTGCAATGAATACATGCTATTATATGAAAAAAAAGGTAAGTGAGAGGCAGTTATAACTCTTTCCTGGACAGTTAGGAACATACTGTAGGAGTAGTTTATAATGACAAGCTGAAATGTACAGACCACATTGCTGCAACTGCCTGAACATCCACATTTTCCCTATATTACATCAGGAAGATAAGACTTTTCCTATCAGAAGATGCTGCTGAACTGCTTGTGCAAGCTATTGTCCTGTTCAGACTGGACAAGGGTATTGTCACAACCCCATACAAAAGGCAGATTCTTGCTTTTTGAACTTGTTGCTGGTAACAGTATGGATGATCCTTATCTTCTTTAGTCCGAAGCACTCAGCCTCCATTTCTTCTAAAAAAATACCTGAAAAACTGATTTATCTGACGACAGTACACATTTACACTGTGTGATGGTCCATCCCAGATGCCTCCGAGCCCAGAGAAGTTGACTGCACTTCTGTAAACTGTTAACATATGGCTTCTTTTTGACACAGTACAGTTTTAACTGGCATTTGTGGATGCAACTACATATTATAGGACCTGACAAAGGTATGCCAAAGTAGTCCTGAGCCCATGTTGTGTTATCGCTTATTGGTGGATGATGATTCTTGATGCAGTGCCGAGAGATCTGAGAGATCAGAGATCCCAGTTGTTCAGCTTAGGCCAAAACTTTCGTTTGCGCACTGAAACTCCTCCAGATTCCTTGAATCTTTAAATTATTTTGAAAGAGAAATATCCAAATGTCTTCATATCTTTCGTTGAGGAGCATTGTTTTTAAACATTTCAATAGTTTTCTCACGTCATTGTTGGACAACTTTAGATCCTCGGCCCATCTTTGCTCCTAAAGGACTGGAACTTTCTTTCAAATGTCTTACAGGTCTGAATGACAGGAAAAGGATCTGTCTGTACAAATGAAATGAAGTTGACCGGACTAAACACGAAACATTTTGTGTTTATATTGTCTGCAATCAAATACAAGTCAATGTAAATTTGGAAATCACTACTTTCTTTTTTTAAATTGGCGTTTTCCATATTGTCTTAACTTTCTCTGATTTGGAGTTAAAAGTTTTTCCTTTTGGTAAAGATTCTTCAAATATAAAGAAAAAGTTCTATACATTTATTCTGGTTCAACTGTTGCAGTCAGTAGTATACTTTCTTTTTCAGGGCCCAAATAAGATATTTCACATAAATGTCATTTGCATATAGTACAAAAATTGGTGTTACGAAAAACCATGGTGTTACCAATTTATTTATTTTTTTTTGGTCGGTTGGTTGGTTGGTTTGTTTGTTTGTTTTAGTGATTGTGTTCATGAACCCTTTGTTTGCCCTGAACAGTTCAAACTTTAAACTGCCCACCCTTCTTCTGGGAAAAAAACAACAACTATAAACTAGGACAGACAACGGACTATGAAGATGTGAATTATTAAAATTACAACACAGTATTAAGAATCATGTGTATAGCATATACTTTAATGTGGTCACTTTTATAAAGTCAGCTATTATTTTCTCTCGCTGACTATATGTAAATGTATTTTATGTGAAGTAACTTGCAAAAAAGGCATTTGGTATAATCCCTTTAATTTTGGTTAAATTACCATTTTGCTGATTCTGCAAGATGTAAACTTTTGACTTCAACTGTAGATATTCATGTTAATGTTCATTCAACTAAATGATTCTATAGTTGAGTAACTGAGCAATATTAACATGCCTTGCTTAACATAATATTTGAATTGCTTAATTTTGACCAGTATTCATTTTAAATAAAAATTATAGCTTATTGAATTTGGATCCACATGTTATTTGTTAACAGTGCAGTTGTGTGTGGTACATATAATTTCAAGTCATACCTGTTCTTTTTGGAGTGCTCATCTTTTTCTTTCTTCACACCAAAAATCCGTGTAATCAGAGTGCTGAACAGAAGTGTCGAGGAGTTTCTCACCTAGAAAGAGGACAGAATGGAGAAACTGATGTCAATGAAAACCATAATTCCCCTAATAATTTCATTAGACCTTTAGCACACAATATTAAAATAAAGAAGCTAAGTTGATTTTGTCTGCCTGTTTAATTAAAGATGTGATTTCCATGTTTTCTACAAATATCAGTATGCTTTTTACACAGACAGACAATTACAATAAAAATACCAAAAAATAAAGGTAATTCGATGTGAATTACTACAAGTCAACCTCAGACACACTGATAAATGCAAATAAATTGCGGTGGACTACAGGCCAGTGATTTACTAACAGACTGATATGCAAACAAAACAATACAAAAACTTACATCATTACCTTTATAATTTCTATTCAATTATGCATTTGTCTACCACAATAATGTTATTAGAAAGTCAGCTACAAACATTGTTACTGTAGTGAAAATAATGTCTAATCATCTTCAGTTGGGATCTTTTTACAAATATAGAAAACAAGTGGATGTCAAAATTAGAGAACAATTCGCTGATGGTTTCAGAAACTATACAAAGCAAAACTAGCCATGCAGTCTCAAAAACAACTTAACATAAGAACAGTTTAATGACAATGGCTAACAAGCATTGTGCATCATATTATATATTTTTTATTTAATGCTTTGTCACCAACAATGGCTATTTTCACAGCAAAACATTTCATTAATAAATATACTACTAAAAAAACACAAACAAGTGAATACATAAATTATATGATATTCATTCATTCATTCATTTTCTTGTCGGCTTAGTCCCTTTATTAATCCAGGGTCGCCACAGCGGAATCAACCGCCAACTTATCCAGCATATTTTTTACGCAGCGGATGCCGTTCCAGCCGCAACCCATCTTTGGGAAACATCCATACACACACATTCCCACTTATACACTATGGACAATTTAGCCTACCCAATTCACCTATACCACGTCTTTGGACTTGTGGGGGAAACCGGAGCACATGGAGGAAACCCACGCAACCACGGGGAGAACATGCAAACTCCACACAGAAATGCCAACTGACCCAGCCGGGGCTCGAACCAGCGACCTTCTTGCTGTGAGGCGAACTACGCCACCGTGGCGCCCACATTATATGATATTTTTAACGTTAATATATGATACAAATTCTACATTTTTTTTCCTGGTGACACTATGCTGATTATTTCCTTGAGTGAGTTACTGTCATAAAATAAAAAATCTGCAGTCATTAAAAGCAGTCCAATATAATCCAATATACAATCTAATATAATCTGTTCTACAGTAATATGCATTTTGCAGATCAAACACTATGGCCTTCACTTTTAAGTGAAAAACCATGAGTCAAAATCAATGAACACCTTTTTACAAGAATTAGGGCTCGAGTCGCCACTATGGAGGTAAATCAGTAGCAAGCCTTGAGAACTGCAAATCTACACGTGAGAACTTAAATAATATTATGTGTAGTTTGAAAATTGCACTCACAGCTCTGGTGTGAATAGCTGAATCTCTTGATTTGCACACACAGACAATTTTCAAAACACCTGTATTTTGAATTCGAAGTTGCAGCTTAATAGTTACATAAAGTGTTATTCACAAATACAAATTGCCAGACACAAACCTACTCTTCAGCATAGTCATACTTTAGGCCTGATATTATCACATGGTATCAATACTGATATCGTTGAAGTTGTGTAGCAGAGTGATGACATTTCAGACCTCTATGCAATCTTGGTTATTGTGCTTGATAGGTCTACAAAACTGGATTCTATTTATAAATATGGTAGAATTACCTCTAGCACTAAAGAATATTTTGCCAGTAACCTACCTGTTCTTTCTAATTTCATTAGCATTGAAGACCTTTCTAGCACTTTAGTAGCTTAAAAAGATTAGGCATGTCGCATTAACAAGTCACCACAAGGCGGGACTTGCAAAGAAACTCTCTGTGATCAGCTGCACATCAAGAATGAGTTTTACAATGTTTTTTTAAAACAGTTCATGTTTGTAATTAAAAATACATAGAGGCTATATTAGGATGTTTCAAGTAAACGTGCAAAAACCATGTGTGTGTGTGTGTGTGTGTGTGCTGCAAACTTTGCAATGGCATTTGTGTGTGACTCATCAGTGCAGAAAACGATGCATTGTTGTATCGTTTGCTTGAATAAACTCCATCATAAATATATCAAATAAACTTACTTGATATATCAGACTCAAACTCATGAAATGAATCCTGGATCTGCTTCATCCTAGTCTGTCTCTGTCACAGTGCAGTAGAAGCTGACACGCACATGGGAACGGTGGGTGTGGAGAACCAACTTGAAAATTTGTATGGATTCAATAAATTAACATTGTATAGCTTATATTAAAAACTGGATGACTAAAAACTTCTCATTGCTAAATTTAGATAAAACTGAGGTCTTGCTTCTCCGCTTCTTAAGTCATGATGTATCGGTGAGGTATGGAATACTGTTTCCAGGTCCAAGTCACTACATTTCAATTGAGAAAATGTTCGTTTATGACCCGTTTTCAGTCCTATCACACATTAAAGTGAATTTTATATAAAACCATAGAGTACACAACAGTCTCTGGGCTAGCTGCATCACAAATACCAACAATCTAACAATTTATAAAAAAAGTATTACTTTCTGGCAATCGACTATTAGGCATGGCTATACAGTATATATTGTGATCGTGATTTTCTAAAGTATTACATCGCTTTGTAAACGTTTATTATCACCATTTGATGAGTCTCCCCATACAGTCTGAACCTGAAACCTCATGAAACCTCATACGCAAAAACCTAGAACACGAATTTTTAGTTCAGCAATTTATCTTAAAAATGTTACTAAACTTAAACATATGCTATAAACTTCCAGTGTGGAGAAGCTTGTTCATGCTTTCATGATCAGTTAGACTATTGTAATGTGTTATTAGGCAGTTATCCTGTAGGCCTAAGTAACAAAATTCAGCTGGTTCAAAATGCAGCTGCTATAGTGCTTTCTAGAACAAAGAATGATATTACAATTATATTACTCCAGTTTTGACATAACTGCACTGGTAATATCATAAATCAATATTTATGATAAATTGAAAATATCACTGCATCATTTGGTGCCCTGCTGAAGACCAAAATATAAATAATAATATGAATATCAATATTGATGATAATAGTTAGGGTAAATTCAAAATAACACTACAATGCTAATGTTTTACAAGACCAGACAAAAACACATTGAGAAACAGCTATACTCACAGCCCACACAGGAGAAGAATAACCCAGGATAGCAGCTTGCATACCCTCTGACACAAATGTGACAATGTTCTCCCCCAAACGTGTATCCCTAAACAAAGCCCTCAGGATGTTCAGAGCATGGACCTGTAAGTGCAGAATAACAACAATTAAACAAAAGACTTATAAAACATGCCTTATTCTATTCATAGTCTTTTGTGTTCACCTGTGGCACACTGCTACTGTCAGAAGTTACATTATTAGATGGCATGGCCAATGCCATCAGAGATCTCATGGTCATCTTTAAGAGTCCACAGCTAGACTTGGGTTCAGAGGACAGCAACGCCTTCACAGAAGAGACATTATTGTAGTTATCACATCCAATAAATTTTTAACAGCAAGTTCTCACATTTAACAAGGCATATGAGGGAAAATAAATAATGATGACAGATTATGGATATTATTATTATTATTATTGTAATTGTTATTATTATTTCTAATAATGAATGCATTGGTTTGTGTTTTTAAGAACCCCTAAATTGTATTAATATAGTTAAAGTTTTATGGGGCCTTTATAGGGCCTTAACAGGCTGATAAGCATGCAAGGTGAGAAAACATTATTCATTATCTTATAATATGCATTTATTAACTTAATTATCCCAATGACTCCTATATGTTTTGTTCAGCAATTAATTTGTCCAACCCCATCCTTTCAGTGACGCTAATCTGCAGTGGTTGGTCCAATGACCCAATCTGTTCTAATTGGTCAATACTGTGTAGCATGAGATAGAAAGGAAACGCATATCATAGCTTTTCAAGACAGTGCTGATGCAATAGCAGCCAGGCAACAGAGCATATGTGTGAGTGCAATGTAGGAAATCATTAAAAAAGTGCAGTTAAGCACCAACGTGATTGCATTCTTATCCATAACTGTAAGTAATAACAAGGACATGCATTCAGTATTAATTGACATAGCAGAAAAAGTTCAACTATTTTGAACATTTACCACAGCGTGCCATGTGCAAGCTAAATGGAGGTGCAATGTCGACATGACTGAAACTATTGACATGAAAACAAAAGCAGTGATTTCCACCTACAGTGTGAACTGCTGAGGGTGGCCTAGGAATGACAGATGCCACGGATTGCAAGCTCAGAACTGTTTAAATTGTTAAAAGTGGCATGTTGCGTTTAGATGCGATATGTGAATAGCCCGATAAACCAAGTTAACCAGAGAGATACAGTACAAGCTGAACGGAGCTATTACAACATTACAAATAATAGTTTTAAACATTGCACTATCATATAATAGAGATAATCAGATTTAAACCTTAGCTGGATGCTTACATTTACTTAAAGCAATGTTACACACTGCATGGAAGGTAATTTTCAAAAACTCATAATAGGGGCTCTTTAAATGTATTCATTTTGTGTTAAACTTTCCTCTAAGCGGTGTATATAACTGAAAACTCTTTTGAGACAAAAACAGTGAACGACAGTGTCATTGTCGTGGTATGTAGTATTGGTATTTTGCCAACATTTTCATGTACATACTCATCTGTATACGTTAGGCTATGGAATTGCCAGTCAGCTGTAAATTAAGCAGATTTCCTTACACACCACAATCTAATCTTCAGATACTGGCCTTGGCTGCGACCTGGTTTAGTCTCCAGGACCAATTTTGCAATCATTGAGAGGGAAGGAAGAACTGGCTCTATCATTTCTAATGATTGAAAATACGTTTAAATAAAATGCAGTCTCCATCACTTCTAACGCAAAATTTCACATGCTGTTCATTATCAGCTCTCCTGGACACTTAGGTACATTTAGTTAAGATTTGGATGGGCTCCTGTCCTCATTCCCCAAGGATGACTTTATCATTCACTTGGACAAACATTACAACAGCCGATTGTTGTATTGGGTTACTTTAACACTCACTTGGACAAACCTTATGCTACAGATTTACATTCTCTCATGACATCATTCAACCTCAACCGGCTTACCACCATGAGCACACATAAATCTGGCAATCAACTTGACCTTATCTACACTAGACATTGCTCTTCTGATATTCACAGTTAAACCATTGCACACTTTAGATCACTTCAGCATTACCTTTGAATTAATGGTTCCCACAATCACACAATTCTTGATTTTAACAGTGCAACAAAAATGTTTTTTTAACATCCTGCCGAGATGAGATCTGTCTGTCTCCACCAAACCAATGTGCTCTTCTTCCTCTAACTCCTGGCTGTTTGATGCTCTGAGAGAACTTGGAACACTTAGGACAACAGAGAGATGATGGCACAAATTAAAAGCCCCTACTTACCTTAGCAGATGTCGAGCCCAGCTGGCATAATTTGTCTCCCAAATCAATTTGGCCAAAACCCTATATCACACTAATAAAATTAGTGTCCGTATTTGCTGACCCCTGGTAGTTAAAAGTATTTTTCATTTCTTCTCACAGAAATTGATTGTAAAGTCATGTTTATTGGTCATGGTTATTTATTTATTATTCTTCAGTTAAACAAAGAAAAAACTGAAGTCATTGCATTTGGGATCAGAAATGAGGTTCTCAAGGTCAGTGCGTACCTTGGCTCTAAGGGTCATACAACCAAAAATAAGGTCGAGAACCTTGGTGTGACTCTGGAGTCACATCTCAGTTTCAACAGTCAAAGCAGTCAGTAAATCAGCATACTATCATCTCAAAAACATTGCATGAATTAGATGCTTTGTTTCCAGTGGAGACTTAGAAACTTATTCATGCAGCAACAGGGTGGATTACTGTAACGGCCTCCTCAATGGCCTTCCCAAAAAGACAGTCAGACAGTTGCAGCTCATTCAGAACGCTGCAGCCAGGATTCTGACCAGAACCAGGAAATCAGAGCACATCACACCTGTCCTCAGGTCTTTACACTGGCTCCTACATTCAGAATAGATTTTAAAGTAGTACTACTTGTCTATAAATCACTAAACGGCCAAGGACCTCAATACATTACAGATATGCTCAGTGAATACAAACCTAATAGATCACTCAGGTCATTAGGATCATATAAACTCGAAATTCCAAGAGTTCAGTCAAAGCAGAGTGAATCGGCTTTCAGCTACTACGCTCCTAGCTACTGGAATCAGCTTCCAGAAATGATCAGATGTGCTCCAACATTAGGCATATTCAAATCAAGACTGAAAACACATCTGTTTAGCTGTGCCTCTACTGAATGAGCATTGTGCTATGTCCAACAGATCGCACTATTGTGCCTTTCTTTTCTTTTTCATTCTTTTATAACTTGTTTTAACACATTTTAATCTGTTTTTATCTGTTTTTTTATTATTTGTTTTTATTTTCTTATACTTTAAATTTTATTTCGGTGTACGTAAAGCACTTTGAATTGCCACTGTGTATGAAATGTGCTATATAAATAAACATGCCTTGCCTTGCCTATTATGCTCTTTTTGCCTTACATGCAGTGCATCACTTTAACTTCAAATTAGAATTTATCAACAACAATATCTATATTACTGCAAAATCACAACATATTACCATATTTATATCAGTACAGTGCCCACCCCTATCTAATAGTTTCACATTCAGTCTCCGCTAACTTTACTATCTGGTATTAAAAAGCCTGTTGTTACAAACTAAAAGTTCTGACACAGGATTATCGCTTGTTAATTATAAAGATGATTATTTGGCAAATTTTTCAGTTAGTTTTTCAGCAATTGTTGCTAATATTTTTTAGTTTTAATACTAACCTGAATATAGAAGGGTATTCCTGCACTTCGGCGAGTCGCACACAGTTTTGAGGAGGGGTCACTGGATTTCACTTCCTCAAGAACCTCCTTCATCCAATGTACTGGTAGTTGCTGGAGCATAGCACTCCCACTCCTAACACACAAAAACACACACATGCACACACAGACAAACATTAGATATCATATTATGAAGAAGATGTTTGATTCCAGGACTGCAAGCATCAAAATTTTAATGGTTCCTAGAGTCTCTGAAACATCTTTGTTAACATATTATCAAACTTTAACATTAGCAATTATATTATCAATCTTTATCAACCCCCAAAAGTCCTTTTAATCCTTTTCAAATCGTGTGCAGAGAAGCCATTTGGGAAAAAGTGTTTTACAAGCCAAAATAAAATGAGAGAGAAATTTTGAGATTGGCTGTGTTGATGTTACTGATGTACTGCTATTTATCAGCTGTTGAACACATCCACTAAAACTTGATGTCCAGCAACTTTCACTCATAGCAGTTGGTATGATTACAACTACTGTTTAGGGGAAGTGCATTTATTTCAAACTGTGATCAAAACTGACTTAAACTAGAGCGTTTCAGCAGATTTAATGCATACCCTCTAGTCAACCAGAATCAAGAATTTCAACAGGCCATACGATAAATGCGACAGCTATTTAACTGAACAAACAGCTAGCAAGTATGTTACAATCCTGACTACATGATAATGGATGCTACTGAGCAATCTGGTTAGGTTCCTCACCTGCAGAGCATCTCAGTGAGTCGAACAAAGCCCACATAGGCGAGTTCAAATGCCCCCCTGTGACGAGACTGCAGCAGCTGCTTCCGAAAGTACATTCCCACATTTTCCACCTAAAAGACAAAATAAAGATTAACAATATGAATGTGTGAAAATACATAACCTTATACCTTAAGGTAATATCGACCTTAAACCACATGCCTTATAGATAAAGACCAAAAAAAATCTATAGAAGTATGAAACAACACAAGTGTGAGTAAATGATGACAGAATTTTAAAAAAGTGGTTTAAATGGTCCCTTTAAATGTTTAAACAAATGTTCAAAGTGCTGAAATGTGACACCTGCATAAAGTAGCTAATAACACAAACATGAGTGTCAGTTTGCGCTGAATTAAGTTCTATGTTGAAGATCATCAAGATAATAGAAATTATTATCAGACATATCATTACCACACACAAACATTACCTGTGCAGCCATTTTTTTGTTTTATTATAATCCTTTTACATGTTTTTGTATCCTCACAGGATAATTAAACATCTGCAATTGATTAACCAGTGGAAAATCTTCTCTCTCTATACCCATTCCATGCAGTGTCATCTAGAAAAACATCTCAGAAAAACTTTAATATCTAGTTGGGAGAGAACGAAATAGCATCTAAACTGGCTGCAAAATATGTGTACACCATTAGAAATGCATCATTTGTCTTATTTAAATAATATAGCCTACACTTATTATTCTGTTTGAGAGACATATTGTCTGCTTTTCATTTTTTTTTCCGTCATTTAATTCTCATTTGCAGAACATTTTATTATTTTGATGATGTCAATCTAATACATATTTTTTTCATATATAAAATGCTTTGGCAATACTGTACAAAATGTCATGCCATACTACATTACTTAGAAGTGAATATTAGACTATTCATCTGAAATAGCATGCAAGTATGACTTCATTAGCAACAATTAGACAACATTAGCACTATTTAATTGACTGTTAACAATGTTGTACTTTGTTGTTGGCTGATAATATAATGTCTATTATTGTTAAACTATGAAAGTCAGAATGTGCCAAAATAAAACCAACTTTACCCCAATGCCAGCTTTAGGCAAACTGACATAAGTAAGTATAACTCCTGCACTCTGCCAATTCCAGTGCTACGTTTATTTTGGAGATGTCAACAGAGGCCCAATCCCAATTCTACCCCTTCCCCTTACCACCACCCCTCGTTTTGCGCATTCATGTGAAGGGGTAGGGGTGTCTCAATTCTCTTTAGCTCGAAGGCGTAGGGCTAAGGGGAAGGGATAGATACTTCTCAAAAGGTAGATTTTTGCAGGGCCACACTCGAAACCAAGGGGTAATAAAATTTCCCAGAATACACCAGCTACAACGACAGCATGGCTGCACATGGAAGTCAGATGCACAAATTAGTATTTTTTTGTCATTACTACAAATTTTAAATTCATGGTAAAAAAAAAAAATACAAAAAAAACCTAACAAAAAATACCTGCTAAAATAAAAACCGCTAAAATTCGCTACCTACAATCCATAATAATAACTTCTCTATAGTAGTCCCACAAAATTCTCTTACTCGACGACACTTGAATACCCTGTCAGAAAAGTTTAGTGTCTGTGAAGGAGCTTTTTACAGTTTCTTGTATAATGTTAATGTTGTTTTTATGTGTTTACATAGATGATTAAGGCCACGGTGTAAATGCACAGTACAGTTACGAGCTTATTGCCACATTATATTGTTATAATAACATGATATCGTTGTCCTATAAAGTTGAATAAACACGACGTTTATTTAGTTAGCACACACTTTATTCCGTTCCTTCGCTCCAATCACTTCTCCGAGAGAGCGCCAAAACACATACAAAACATCAACCACACCCCCGCGCGCTAACCCCATTTGTAACCCGGATAACCTTCTTTAAGGTAAACAAAGCAGAGAGAAAATAACATGTTAACAATCTCCCTATACTTTAAATAAAATAAAAAAAAATTACAGTTGCCATAATAGAAGAAACAAAGTAGTATATCTGCATGAAAGTGGAGAGGTTTCAAAATGAACATCTTTCCTCCTCTTTTATTTAAGTGTCATCAGTCCTTAACTTAGTGCTTTCAATAGCACCATAATCCTTCACTGAGTACCTTTAATAACATTAGGGCTGATGCTCCTTTTTTTGTAAGACAGTCAGCAAGTTGAGTTTTTGTGTCTGACCAGAGTACCTTCTTGATCCTTTTGCTCTGTATGAGCTCCTTTATGCTGCTTATTTCCAGTCTAAGACGTTTTTCAGAGACCTGTTTTGTTGACTTAAGGGCATCAAACAGAGAGTGATTGTCTGTCACACAGATCAACTGAGGTGTATTCAGCTCAGTATTTCCAGTGGTAAGTTCAGAAAAGAGAGTAGTGAGAAAAATGGCATTATCTATTCCATCTGATAGGGCCAGAGTTTCCCCCGCCAGAGTGCTTCTTACAACACGTCTAATTTTCTTAGATTGCCAACAGAGAGGAGAAAACTTTCCTCCTTCTCCCATGAGACCGATAAGTATACCCCCTTGTGTACCACCATCAGGGAGATTCCCAAGGGAAGCATCACTGAAAACAACAAAGTTCAGAGCATCACTGTTTCCCAGATGTTGAAACTTGAGACTCACCTTTTCAGATTTAAGCTTTCTAATGACCTTGTTTGTCTCGTGAACAGACTGGACTGTAGCAGACTTTATATTTGATGCTAAACTGCTTACATCAAACATAATGTCTGGTCTGGTTTGTTTTGTTTTGCAACCCACAGTATTTGTTCTATTTTTGACCTAAGCTGCTCTTTTTCAGTCTCATTAAGGGAGGCGTCACTCTGCACTGAACGTGCTGCTTGCAGCTGAATGGACTGTAGGTTTTCAATGTAACTATGCTGATGTACATGAACTACACCATTAATAGTAACAAAGTCCATTCCTACATAGCAGAAGTGTTCATGTTCCTCACGTCCAACATGTAATGCAGACTTTAGTATAGTATCACATTAGTTGAGAAGTTTTGTGAGCCTGCCCAAAAAAAATCATCAACATGACATGCGAGTACTCCAGTAACTTTACACTGCTCATCTAACCAGTAGAATACTGCTGGATCTACTTTAGACATTTTACTACCTGTACTCAACATGATTTCATTTACTTTGTTGTACCAATACAATGATGCGTCTGCAAGACCATAAACACACTTGTTTAGTTTCCACAAAACATTTTCCTTTCCTACTTCAGGAGGGGGGCGAACATAGATTTCTCTAGACAACTGCATACCCTGCAAGAAAGCAGATTTGATGTCCATAGAATGGACTTGCCACTTGTTTTGACAGATTACACCTTATAATAGCCTAAGAGATTCAGAAGCACAGGTTGGAGAATCTTCCTGCAACTCATGAATGTTAAGCTCTTCAAAACCTCTGGCTAAGAGTCTAGCTTTGGGCACAATACCGTTCTGAGTTTCTTTAAGACTACAGACCCATCTGGTAGATACACACTTTTGACCTGCATCTTCAACTTCCTCAAAAACATTGTTTTTGTACCAGTTGACTATTTCATCCTGTTTAGCAGCATCAAATGAAATGTCTTTTGTGATAAGCACATCAGTCTCTCTATCAGTTGTTTCAATGTGAAGATTGTCAACACATGACATATCCAACGACTCCTTCTACCCATCACTCCCATCATGTTCAATATGTTGCAGATTAAACCAGTTTTTATATTTTCCAGAGGCTTTGCCTGCTCTGCCTAAAACTTTGGCTCTCTGTAGACCATCACTGTTCTGTTTGGTAAATGTTATGGTCTGTCCTGTTTTTAGCTTTACACCAGCAAAAGAGATAGAATCACCACACACATTATGATCTGTTCAGTTTGTGTCATTCTAGAATAAACGACTTCTCCTGTATTCAGTTCCCTGTCGCTTATGTTTTCCTGGTCACTGTCTGTGATTTCTTCACTATCCGAGCTATCTGCTACATTGTTATAGCTACCCTTTTCGTTCACTTTTTGACTGTTAACTTGTTCATCTTGAGATTCCTGATTCTGTGTATTTGTCTTACAGAGCCTAGATTGATGTACTCTTACAAGAGTCCCACCATGTCTTACAAAAACAACAGCTCCATCTTGACCAATAACCACCCCTGGTCCCTTCCACTCTGGACAGTCTGCCCTTTTGTAAAATACTTTGTCACCTGTCACATACATGTCATCTGTGGGTATAAGCTGTTTACGTAGTGCCCTTCTTATACGTTCAGAAGACTGCTTCTGTGAATGCTTTTCTAGAAGCATGTAGAGCAGAAATGTGTTCTCCTACTTTAGCGCTCACAGTGGTACCTTCTAAAGCAGGTAATTTATCAACTAAAACAGAAGGAAGGTTAGGATTCTGTCCAAACACTAATTGGTATGGACTATAGCTATGAACATTCAACATACTGTTCTTAGCCATGAGGGCCCAGTCAAGAGCAGTGTGCCAGTCACATCCGTTTTCTCGTTTGACCTTCAGGATGATCTCGGTGAGTGTTTGGTTATGTCTCTCGAGTAGTCCGTTGCTCCAAGGACTATATCCAGCTGTTGTTCTTATCTCAATGTTAAAGTTTTCAGCCATGTCTCTGATCTCTTGGTTGTTGAATTCTCCCCTATTATCACTGTACAGTTTTTGGGGGGCCCTATGAACACTAATCCAAGTGTGAATGAAGGAGTTGACAATTTCAGCGGACTTCTTTGTTTTAACAATACTTCTGGCGCTGAAACGTGTGAAGTGGTCAATGATGTGAAGGTACCATACACTTGGTTGTAACTCGTGTAGATCCACCGCCACGATCTCGTTATATTCAGAAGCCATGGGCAATCCCACAGCAGGCTTTGGTTTTGTCCTTTTGTACTTTTTGCATATTTCACAGTCATCTACTATTTGTTGTAGAATAGCAAAGCACTCTTTGTCCTTATTTCCTGAACTATGCATGAGCCTCTGTAGCCTGTCTGCAGATGCGTGACCAAACTGTTTATGGAGTTTCAGAAGGACTTTGCGTTTCTCATCAGGAGACATGTTTTCTGTCACTGTTAAAACTTCCTCTTCAGTTTGATCTTTTTTATCGTTTTTGTCTCTGATGTTGACACAGTAATGTCCAGAACTAGTAAATTCAAGAGGAATGGATTGCTTGAACATCACTGCACTGTCCTTTTCCATGTCCAAAATGGTCCCTGCCTTCTTTAATGACGTTTTACTCAGTAAGAGTAGAATGTCAACCTTGACTACTTCTGTGTCGATTAGGCATTTTGTCAGTCCTATTTTGGCAGGTAATTTCATATTTTTTGTGGAATATACCAAGATCCCATTACCAAACCGAAATGGTCTGCAACTGTGAGTTTCTGTTTGCATCAGCTGGTTTACTTGATCTTGAGTGAGGTTATCAATATAGTTTTCCAGCCATTTCTCCCCACACACCGTACGGGTACAAGCAGTGTCAATAATCGCTGATCCCAGTGATTCAGTCATGAATATTTCTGCATCTGACATTGAGGCCTTAGTGAACAAAGTTATGTTACATTCCTCAATGTTTGTATCTTCAATTATTTTAACTTGTTCAGTTTTCTTGTGTGGATAGTTTTTAGCCCAATGAAATGTAGACTGGCAAATAGCACATCTGGATCTCTTACCGTACTTATCTAGTGGATTAGTCCCAGGTAATGGCTGCTTTGGGTGTCCACTTTGCAACATTTCGTTCCGTTTTCCTCTTTGTGGTTGTTGTTCGGTGAAAAACGCCACGTCCTGGTTCACTTGTATCCCATTTGACGAGCCTGCTGCTTTTCCTCCGAAAATGCGCTTTAGAGCCGACTTTATAGATGAAAATTTTAACTCCGTGCAGGCCGTCAGTGCTAGCTGTCTGTTTTTGTCGTCGAGACAAGCCGTGTCCAATAACTTAAAAGCCAGTACAGCGTCAGGAAGCGTCATATTATACATTTTCATCCGATTATATCGCTGTTCAAAATCAATTATGTAGTCCGCCATGGAAACCGAACTGTCCTTAGTTATTCCATCAAAATAAGAGTACGCTTCATACGCGCGATCCTTTTCCTCTTTTAAGAATTCATCATCCAGCTTAGCCATCAGCGTTGCCATACCTGTATCACTGTCTAAATCCTCCGCAGATATTTCCATCGCCGTTTCACGGGCCCTGCCTTCAAGCCCCAAGGCAACAGCGAGGGCTTGTTTCTTTTTATCGAGTTCGGTGACCCGCGTCCAGATATTAACTTCATTTTTCCAGCACTCGTATGGCCTTGTTTCGTCAAACTTCGGCGGAACTTTATAACTGGCTGCCATCATTCAACCATCATCTGCTACCATGTAAAGTTGAATAAACACGACGTTTATTTAGTTAGCACACACTTTATTCCGTTCCTTCGCTCCAATTACTTCTCCGAGAGAGCGCCAAAACACATACAAAACATCAACCACGCCCCCGCGCGCTAACCCCATTTGTAACCCGGATAACCTTCTTTAAGGTAAACAAAGCAGAGAGAAAATAACATGTTAACAGTCCTCTGTGATTCCCTGAAGATAAATACCAAAAAATAATGTAACTGGAATAACTACAGCAGTCATGATCGTCTGATCTCATATGAAGCAAGAGATTGCGCTGAAATATGACAACGTATGCAGGTGTTGTAGTGCTGTCCAATTTCTTAGGGGTAAATTTTGATGCCTTTCCCGTTCACACTCTGTTTCAAGGGCCAAGGGGTAGGGTACAAAAATAAAAATTAGGATTGGGCCAGAGATCAACAATCATTATGACCAAATTTGCTTGCTACTAGGGCCATGACAAGATTCCATGTCATGAGATCTCATGAAATTAAACTGTGATTTCTCATCGAGGTGAAAAGTTGTCTTGTGAGTTTTGATATTAACACAAAGCTAATTATTACATGAGGAGTATTTCTATTGTAGTTGCATTATTGAGGTACAATAAAGACATTTAAAGACCGTAATAAAACTATTACCGTCATGGAGGACTTTTAACCCCATTTTGTGACAGGATAAGCCACACACAGCTGTTTGACAATAGTCTCTGCACCTACCGAGTCAGTGAAGAACCACATACACACACTTCTTCAAGTACACATAGTGAACTCGTTAAGACTCATCAAGCACTCCATCACCGAACACATGCAGAAAGCAAACGTTTTTTGTTTTAAAGCCCAGCTGTAAATTAATAATTTTTTTTGTAAAATTTACATATTATAATTACATTTTCCTGAGCCCTAAGGGTCTAGGTCACATTTTGGCTGGTGATCGAGCAAAGAAGAGTCGAAGAACAGAAACTGAAGAGGGTGTATAAGAGAGAAGTTTCAAAAAGAGGGGTGTGTATTGGTCTAGCCTTCCTTAAATAGGGTTGCTGATGTCACATCTCAGGGGCTGTGTTGGCAAATAGGTTTCTTTCTAGCCAGTCTTATGACTCTTTGTTCAATTCTGATGATTTACAAGTACCAAAATACAATGCATACACTTGTTCTTTAAACCACATATCTGTGCATACATACCAAACACTTCTGTGATGTTGTTTGAGTACAAGTTTTTAAGTAACACTTCAAATTTCCTAAACGTACTCTATGGGGTTCGGGTCAGGGGACATTGATGGCCATACCATATGAGGCACTCCAACTACCTGAAGTCAAGCTGTGACAACTTTCCCACAAAGTGGTGGAGCATTATCATCCATGAACAAAAAGTTGGGGGTGTGCCGGTGAAATTAGTAGATGATGATAGGTTCTATGATGTCTCTGAGGTAAGAACGTGCAGTGACTGAGCCATCTGCAATAACCAAACCTGTTTTGCGCTGACTGGTGATGCCTGCCCAGACTGTTGTACCTCCTCCAACCAAAGCAAACCTTGCGGACTACATCGACCTCAGCTGATTGGTTACCTCGCCTTCTCCAGCAACACTGATGACCATCATTTCTGTGAACAGGACGGTAGACCACTGCTGCATTGTCCAGATCACATGTTCTTGTGCCCAATGCAAGCATTCATGACAGTGTCTTAGTGTCACCAGAGTCATCTGCAACGGTTGCCTGGCATCAAGCCAAAGCAGTGGACTCAGTTGCGAATAGTTTGTCTGGAAACCCCAGTACCCCTCACATCTCATAAACAGGCCTGCAGCTGTGTGGCAGTTGTATAACAATGTGTGAATGCATTGGTCCTTAGGTATTGGTCATCGGTCATGAACTCAGCCACTAGTTCAGTGTCTTGATGCAAGTCTGCTGATGACACTTTGAGACACACTAAGCTCACAAGCAACATCCGAGTTGTCTGCCACTGATCCAAAGGCACGCCATGCCTAGGTGGTGCTGCTTATCCGTTAAGTGACATTGCGTGTTCATTGCTGTTTGAATGATGAACTTGGAATGACCTTCTGACAATACCAGCTTTTTATACCCACAAAATGATGCCACAATGAAAAGGGTTGTCTTTTGGTATTGGTCCCAATATAAGGCTCACCTGTACACAATGAGACCTTTACATGGAAAACACAAAATTAGGCACTGTCTATCACCCCAATACAACTGCCCCCTCATCGCAAAAATCTTTGAAGTGAAACAAACACTGTATGTATGACATCCACCGAGTCTTTTACAATATCCCTAACTTTTTGTGAGAAACACAGAAGCAACTCCCTAGGAATTGAGCTCAAAAAAATCATCTTAATGGACAATTACGCACTTGACAGTATGGGTTTTATAGTTCCCCATTTAATTTCACTGGCTTATGTAATGGAGGGCTCAGTAGATTCCAGCATATCATGTATGAGAGGTGTGTACTGTATGTGCGCCTGTGAATATGTGAATCTAACAGTAATTATGTTTGTGTCTGACCTGGTCCTCTGTGATGACTCCTCTGCTATCTGGGTGTGTGAGAGGACAGCACAGGGGCATGCTGTGACACAGGTGACCCAATAACATAGACACCTCTTTCATGGTCCTCCAGCAACATACCAGCACCATCTGAGAAGTGACTCGATACGCCTCTCCACTACCATCACCTAAACAATATAAATGCATGCATAATCAAACACTCTGAAAACACAGATCAAATGTTGCCTCTCATGGACAGAGCATATATTACAGAAATCTTGTTTTCATTTTTTACTTATTTAGTAAATTTAGCGTAAACTTAAATAAAAAGTGTAAATTTAAATATTATTTTTGCTAGACCTAGAATCCATTTAAAATTAGGGGTACCCTCAAAGTACAACCCTCTGTTGACATTTTGGAAATGGAACCGTCATTGGATAAAATTGAGTTCTGTCTAGTGACCACACATTTCATACTGATACATTGAAATGTAATGCAATACAATGCAACATATATTTATGCGAGCTCAAAATTTATCTGGGAGCATTTGTGTAAGTGTATATAATTGTTGCAGAGATATCTGCTTTAATTTGCCTTACGCACTATGGACTCTATGCCCAGACACTTCTGCAGAAGGGTCATGAAAAAAATTAAACTTGCCGCATTTAAGATCTGTATTATTCAAACTTAATGATCTACACTGTCTGACTGAGGCACAATATAATGAGGGTCTCCCACAAGACCAGCACCGGCTGACGACCGGTACCACCCGAGGACTGAAGGATATTGGAACTTGACTTTCACCTTGGAACTTGACTTGATATTGACTTTCACATCTGCACAATTAGACACTTACAAGCACACCCCGAAGACCTGTACAGCAGCACACTGACACACTCCAGCACTTTACTGCATACTATCACTTGTTTGAACAACAATAAACACCCTCCGGGGATCATTGTTATACCTGCAACACTTGGTATTTTCATATTTTTGTGTTTTTACTCTCCCTTGCGACGATATGAACATTTACTTTACCACAGTATTCTATGGGCTATGCTGCAGCTCCTCAAGATGCTTACAGTACAGTACATAGAAATGTCTTTTCATTTCATTTAATGCTTGAACTAGATGAACACGTAGGTCTATTTAAGAATCGTATTCTGATGCATATAGATAATTAATGCCAGTTGTCAGGGTTCTGCAACTCTGGTCTTGTAAAGTCCAGACGCTAGTTTTGTCTTTTCCTGCGTGTTGTGCTTGTTTCGAGTTTTCTTGGGGCGAGCACTTATCTTCTGTCATTGTGTGTTTCTGTATGAGTGCTGTCGTGACCGCGCTCAGGCCTTGAGGTGTGCTTGGGACGCAGGCTCTTCTACTCGTGTTTGTTCTGTTGACAACGTGCGGTTTCATTCTCATCGTCTCAGTCTGGTTGGCTACAGTTTTGGTTGGCGCTGAGATGAAACGTGTTGCAAATGTGTGAGCACACGGTAAAGTGATTTCATTTATCGTGTGCTTGTCTCTTGCATCTGTTTATGTTGTCTAAGCACGTGGCTCAGCGTTTACATTGTGGCCGTGTGCTTGAGTGGTGTGTTTTGTGAACACGTGGATAAGGCAATTTGCAGCTGTAGTGTAGTTGTCTACTTTATATTGCAGAATAAAAAAAGATAATGTTTTTGTATTCTAGTGCAATTTTTATCAATGTTTTTTCCATATTTTCACATGTATCTTAATGATCTTGTTTAGTATGAGTGTGAGGGACAGCACAAAAGTTGTTTGCCTAGAATGGCAGTTGAGCTTAAATCCGGCCCTGCATAAGCATATGAATCAACTAATTACACAGCAGAGTTTACACCACATCAGACACACTGCACTTCCATTGACATGAACCAGAAAATTACACTCACTTGTCAAATGAATGTCTAAAATTAAAATTTATTTATGCTACCCTCTTAATAACTAGCAAAATGGTTTATTAGTCTATGGCTAATAATAGATATTATTTAGACACAAATGCAAGCGATTAAATGGTATTGTAGAGGGTTGAAACAAATTCTGTGATACTAATACCTAGAGATTTGAACCGACACTAGTCTCACGGTAAGAAGAGGTGGGTAGAGTATCCAAAATCTATACTAAATTAAAAGTACAAGTACTTGCGGAAATTTTTACTCAAGTAAAAAGTAACAATCTTAAAAGTTACTTGAGTAATTTTTTTCATCAGCTACTTTTTTTACTCTTGCTCAAGTAAATAGTTACTAGTTACTTTTCATCATATATATATATATATATACACACACACACACACACATATATGTGTGTGTGAGTGTGTATATATATATATATATATATTGAACGCATATATATAACGCATACATATATATATATATATATATATATACATACATATATATATACATACATACATACATATATATATATATACATATATATATACATATATATATATATATATATATACACACATATATACATATATA
>CAIGQQ010030230.1:369263-390758 GCA_903798035.1 Danio albolineatus | reverse complement strand
ACTGGCGGGCGCTCTGGGGATGGAGCCGACACTGGCGGGCGCACTGAGGCTGGAGCCGACACTGGCGGGCACTCTGTCGAAGAGGCCTTTCTCTTCTGCCTCCACTTTTGGGTGCGGGTTAACCCTTAGGGGTTGGGCATGGACTGGGAGGTGGTGCTGGTGGTGGTGAGAGGGTTCCATTCCCCCTGCAGCTACTCCCTCTCCTTCTTTAAACAGATATACTCCACCACCTCCCAATAAGTCCATTTACCAATCTCGCCCAGTTGCTCCCAATCAAAAGGATCATCCAATCCAGCCGGAAAGATGTGGATGAGGGTGGTCTCACTAAACCCAAGCCCCCGGACTGCCTCGAGGAGACCCTTGGTGAAAACACAGAAGGTGCGATGATTTTGCTGGTGAGGCAGTCATCTGGCTAGGGGTTGATCTTGGGGTCCTCTATGCTGGGAGAGAGCTGGGCGTAGAAAATAAGCTATACTGCTTACTCTGCTGGGTCCTGTTGTGGCTTAGTAGGCTGGTAGCAGGCACAGATAAACAAACAAGCAAGGCTGGGATCAAACACAAAAGACTAGACAAAGGAAACGCATTGTAAGGTCACAATACAGGGAACAATACTAAGCGATGACTGTGTGTGAAAGTGCTGCTTATGTAGTGAGTGTAATCAGTCTTTGACAGTCCTCCGGTGGTGTGTGTGCGCAATCAATCGTGATATAGAGCAGGAGTGTGTGTGTGCTGCATGACTGGAATTGGAGTCCTTTAACAAGCAGATCTGTAGTTCATGAAAAGTGTGTTTCAACCAGCAATTTCTGGCTGTAGATTGCTGGTGATTGTGACATGATATCAGTTTTACCAAAAAAAAAAAAACATATGCAGTTTAAAGTTATTAGGGTTGAAATTAGTAGAAGAAAAAGTTTAAATAATATATTAGTATGTTGGCTTTCTTAATACAACCATATTAATATTTTATAAGTAAAGTGTAAATTTAATTTTAGTGCTGTAGGAGTAAATTAAATGGATTAAATGTCATGGCCAGGCCAGGCTCTCCCCATTCACAGTCACCCAAACCACCCAGTTCACAGTCACTGCAATCATCAAGATCCATCTCATCTGAATACTGATCACCCATGCATCTGCACATCATCTCAGCTGATCACTCAGGGTCCAGCCTTGTCGCTAGTAAAAAGGACAAACTCTCATGATCAGTGAATCCTATTATGACTAGATATACTTACCTGTCTGTTTCCAGTTTATCTCCATTGTCTATGACTCTCCTCCTTCCTATTGTGCTTCCCTCCTGGTTGTGTGTTTCCCGATTCCTAAGAGTTCAGTTGCCATCATCAGTCTCCGGTCATCTTCCATCATCTGGTCCACTGCTCATCAATGCAAGAAATAGACATTACCTATTCACATAATTTCTATTCATAAACTTTAATAAACTGCCATTCATACTCACAGCTCTGGTATCTGTCCTCCTTCTGTGACAATAAAAGTGCACAATAAATAATTTTTACTAGTAGTACAGATTACATTTCCATATGCTGAGTAACTGACTCCAACCTGATGGTTACAACGATGTAGGGTGTATGAGGTTCAATTATAGAAGGGAATTTATACTGTATTAAATAAATAAGAATATAGTGATGTTCCCAAAAGTTTCACAGTGTCATAGTTGCAAATCCACCAAAATTACAAGCAACTGAATCATCACCACTGGTTTACAACATTTTATTATCATACAGCATGCCTTTGGGACATTTGGCAAATGTTGCTGCTTTGGAACAAAGTTTTTGATTTCCCTAACTCGTCAAAGGACTTTTTCTCACAGCATTTTCATTATCATCATCATCATCATCATCATCATCATCATCATCATCATCATCATCTTCAAAGAAACAGAAAGAAAAGGAATGGGCTTAATTGAATGTAACTGTAATATAATATTGCATTTATGTTTTTATTATTATTATTATTATTTGGCATGCTGCATTTCTGCCAATACCATGTTATTATGAAATGCATATTTGATTTGATTTGTTATCCCTGCAGAGAGAATATGTTTACAAATCTAGCCATTTCCCCCCCTAGTAACTTATGTTAAAGGTTATGTATTATGTAAAGATGTATTATGTACATAGATTTAATAATAAAAATTCTAATGTAGATTCAGTGCATACACAAATATTTATATGAAGTCATTTCCCCGTTTAGTCAGACTTCTTGCTCTCTTAGATGCAGCAGTTGGAGACCCAGGTACTGGAAGCAGAACAGCGGGCATATGAAGCCAACCAGCAGGTAAATACTAAAAATAATGAACGTATTATTTGCACAGACAGTTGGAGTCAGAATTGTTATCCTTCCTTCCTGTATATTTTTCCCCTCAATTTCTGTTTAACGGAAAAAATATTTTTTTTCAACATATTTCTAAACATAATAGTTTGAATAACTAATTTCTAATAGCTGATTTATTTTTTCTTTGCCACTTTCTAGATATTTCTAAAGATATTAGTATTCACCTTAAAGTGCAATTTAAAGACTTAATTAGTTTAATTAGACTAAGGCAAATTAGAGTAATTAGTTAAATCATTGTGTCACAATGGTTTATTCTGTAGACTGTCAAAAAATTGCTTAAGGGGGCTAATAATATTGACCCTAAAATTTTATATATGTGAGCAATATCCATCATACGTGACACTACAATATGGCTGTATATCAATATGCATTGTGCTATAGTTAGCATCCCAGCAGTGCTGATATAGTGCCATATAACAGTGCTATGAGTGTGATATTGCATTTATACAACAGTTTAATATCATACTCATGTATATAAAAAATAAAATCAAACACAGAGAGCCTTAAAAAATATTTAATGTCATGAACTACTTGTATGTATTCACATATGCAGTTTACCATCAAAACAGCAAATCATTGCTAATCAAAATGTCACTTCTGAACTTGTATTTGAATTATTCCATTCCATTTTGTCTGTAGAGTAATGTCTTAGCAATGACAAAACAGAGGATCTAGTATACATATAAAGATTATAAGGATGAACAGCATAAAACAACATAAATCTACAGAGTTCTTCTGCATTTCTTTGCTGCTATGTTTACCCTATAAAAGCCAAATCAAAGCAAGCACTTTTAGATTACTAGAGTAAATACACAGCGATACAAAATACAAAAACATTTGCTCCCTTTAACACTGACGGACTGAAAATGATCTCTCTATGTGTGAAATTATCTCTCTGTATGAAAATTGTCTCTGTCGAAATTGTTGATTTCTATTTCTAACAAAAACTAAAGTAAAACTCTGATTTTAAAGGGGTGTTGACAAATATACTTGCTTTGGCGACTCAGATATTTTGGATGGGGTGATTTGGGCGTACAATGTCTAATTTGGATTCTAAAACAATAACAACATAAAAGTAGCCATAACTTATATCAATAAACTTAAAACTGTCTATAATCACCATTCCTGTTAAAAAGTCATTAAACATTATTTTAACTGATTATTTGAAATTTTGGATGTCTTCAAAAGTCACTTGTGCACAAATTTACTGTGCAGATAGGGATGAATAATTAAAAAGAAGTGTAAAAGATAATCTAACAAATTATAAGAAATGTTTATAATACATAAGTGTAAAGATTAATTTTTTTACTAGTCTTTAGAGACAATGATTCTTATTGACTCCAAAATCATTCCATGTTTTAATTAACATAGTTGAGGAGACACCACAAACAAATGGCATTTTAAAAAGAGACTATATCAATAAGTTGTCTGCATAAAGACAGCTTGTCAGCAAGAGGCTGTCATAAAAAGTACTTTCTAGAAATTATTTTGAGAAGTGAAAAGAAAACCTTTCAAAATATGTGATAATACAGATCAGAAGGCCAGGGAGAAAGAGAGTGGTGTGAGACAAACGCACATCCAGGCCAATATGTTTTAGTTTTAAAATGCAAACGTTTTGCTACGGTTACACCTTCTGTCCACACTACCCTGGAGTTTTAGAGTCCTGAAAATTGAGTATTTTGAAAACACTGAAGATGCGTTTTGGTTTTAAAATGCCGCTGCTCAATGTCAGTGTGGATGGGGGGAAATGGAGACATCCAGTTCAGACTTTGCCATTTTGATGTGGTAGACAGGAAATTTTAGATCAGACAAGTGTCTAGATAAACACAGAAAGTCAGAAAGTGAGAGCCAGGAGAGAAATCCACTGAGACAAAAGGAAAGAAAAAAACTGAAATGCCTGTTTTTTGACCACGATAATTCATTAGTATGGTGTAGGGCCTTCTTTAGTGACCAATACAGCATCAGTTCATTCTGGGAATGACAGATGCAAGTCCTGAAGTGGCCAGAGGGATTTTGAGCCATTCTTCTGGCAGAATAGGGGCCAGGTCATGCTGATGCTGATGGAGGAAAAAAAAATCCTGAATCGCTCCTTCAGAACACCCTAAAATGGCTTAATAATATTTAGATCTGTTGACTGTACAGGTCATGGGAGATGTTCAACTTCACTTTCATGTTCATCCAACCACTCTGTCATCAGTCTTGCTGTGTGTATTTGTGCATTATCATCCTGATACACAGCACTGCTTTCAGGATACAATGTTTGAACCATTGGGTGCACATAGTCCTCCATTGTTTGGTGGTCCTTGGCAGTGACGTGCACATCTTGCATAAGTATTGGGCCTAGGGAATGCCATGATATTGCCGACTGCGTCTGCAGCGCACAGCTCATCGGCAGCAGCAACACAGATCATGTCTATTCTATCTAGTTACCTATCTATCTCTATATATAAATGCACTTTTTAAACTTTTCATCTGCACCAAGGCCCACGGCAACTTCATCCAATGCTGTTTCCTTAACCCACAAGTCTTTATTTTATAAATTATATAGATCATACAGTATGCTTCTCTCGCTATAAGGAATGGCATTCATGTCTGGTGCACTCAGAAGACAATAGTCTGTGACACTACGTCATTTTGTTTTTGGTTGTCAGGATGTTGTAGGCCTATAGTTATAATAATATTTATACAATATAGTTGTAATGATATTTAAACATGATCAAACTAGTGTTACTTTCTTCGCTTCAGCGATGTCCAGCGGCTCGTTAATTCATGCTCGTGCAAACGATGAGACGGACAAAAGTAATCACTGCATGCTCTTCTTTTACTTATTTTCGTGTTGTCAGGTTCAGTTCAAACAGCTCCCGGTTGGAAGAACTTGAGTGAACATAAAACAAAGCCGAATAAATCGTTCCTCTGCTTCAACTGCACAGATAGCCCATCTCACATCATCCAAGCATTGGTGTCGAACTACACTACCCACAATACACTTCGTTATGTACTACAACTCTCATCAATAAGCAAAACTGATACTAAAGTTGTTTTACGTTTGGTTTCGTAGTTCGGGCCTAAATAAATATTTGTTGCAGTTTTTGATGGTTTAAGTTCATTTAATTGACCATATATAAATCAGTTGATATTATTGTTACATTTATTGGGTAAAATTGCAACTTTTTACTGTCATTCAATGTGTTTGAGCCATTATCAATGCACTGTCACTTTAATGGAGCGTGAGCAGCGCATCAAAAATAGACCCAACGCCGAAACGACCGAGGCACTGCGGCTTCAGCGACGCTCACGCCTCCCGCTGACGTGTTGCTTCTGCTTGCGGTGTGAAAGCTCTAATCTGTTAACATAGACGCCTAAAAAAACACACGCTGCTCACGCTCTGCTCACGCGCTGCTTGCGGTGTGAAACAGGCTTTACCCATCATGGCCTCCCAATCATCCCCATCCACCTAATTGGCTCTATCACTGTCTCTCCACTCCTCCTATAGGTGGTGTGGCCAAATGGATGCTGCACACTGGTGGTGGTGTGGAGATATATATTTTTATGTTTATTGAGTATAGGGTTGTTAGCAGGTATTGGCTTCATATGTGCATGTGTGTGTGTTAAAGGTGCAGTGGATGGAAGAGCGTCTAAAGGCATCAGATATCCGGTCAAGTGATTCAGAAGTGAGGCTCTTCAGGCGCTGTCAAAATCTTCAGTCAGTTCTACAGGAGAAAGATGAGCTTATTGCCACCCTAGAGAAACAGCTAGAAGAACAGGTAAATCACACATCCAGTCCAATTTAAAACAATCAGGTTTTCATCAGTGAACATAAGTCTATTTCAAATCCATTTAAATTTGGATATTATTCCGTTTTCCAGAAACAGAATCGAATCCAAGATGCCAGGACTGTGGAAGAAAAAGCAGCCAAAATTAAAGAATGGGTTATGCAGAAGCTAAATGCAGTATGTTCATTCTGATAACAAATGTGCAATGTGTGTCTGTCTGTCTGTCTGTCTGTCTGTCTGTCTGTTTGTTTGTATAGCTACAGGGGAAATAAAAATCTAGGGGAGAAAGTGTTTTTAAGTTTAATTAATATCACCAGTCTCTGTTTTAGTTTGATACAGAAAACACCTCTTTGAGGGATAAGCACCAACAGCAGGAGGCTGAGATACAAGACCTGAGAAGACAGCTGCAAGGTATTCATATATAAAATTGCCAGTATGTAAAAAAGACATGGAGCTATGGAGAAGGAGCTCTAAATTCTAAACTAAAACTAATTCTGCTGTAAATACAGTGTTAATCAGTACTTTGGAAAATATTTGGTCTACAATTTTTTTTTTAAAAATAATTTTTCCATTGATATAATATAACTAATAAGTGTTTTATAGTTGTGGATGCAGCTATGGACCAGACTTTGTGCTCTGATGGAACACTCCAGCCAAATGTGGGTGAGCCCCAGCGGCTCAGTAGCCTGACTTTTGGCTGTTTTCAAATCAAAGGGAAGAGTCCTCAGGTAAAGACAGGACCTGAACCATCCCAGAAGAGCATCAGTACCCTGCAAGATTGTGATCACACACATATGGACTGCAGAAGACCCTTGATTGGTAGGAAATTTTATATAATATAATTTATTTCTCTGACTAAAAATTTAAGTTGTTGAGTTTAATTAAGATAACAGAATTGGGCAAGAATGATGTTGCTCAAAACACAAATACATTATTTATCAGTCATATGGGCTCAGTATAGATAGATACTGTAGGTAGGTAGATATTCAGAAAAATGAAAAAAGCTAGAATAGCTCAGGTAATCCCTTGTAACTAATCATTTACTTGCTTGACTTGAATCCTATAGAAATTAAGAACTAAAGATCAGAATTCATAGAAGAGACCCACAGAACCATCAAGATTTTTAGACTGTGTTGAATTATAATCACATCTAAGCAATTCATGTGACTTCAATACCATACGAGAGGCATTTTGAAGCTGTTATTATCAAAAGACCTTTTATACAAAGTATTAAATACATTTCAGTAGTTCAGTACTTTATTCTTGTGTTGTTCCATTTTTTATTAGACATAACACATTTTTTTTGTTCTGATATTTCTCTATTTGTCTGTTTGGATTGTTTGAGTTTTTACCATAATCTGGGTCAATTTTATGTCAACAGCTTTTTTAGAAAAAAAATACCAGAAAAAAACTCATGACTCATGTGTTCTAATGTGTACTAATTGTACTTTAAGATGTATTTAATCATGTATATATAATTTAGATATATAAAAATCCCTCCGGATAGTACCGAAGTCCAAAGTCCCCTCAGTTTTGGAGTTAGCCTTAGCTACTCTTATCTAATGGCTGGTCACCTGGGCTTCACTAACACAACACAATGGCTTTTGTGACTGCTTTAACTGGCCCAGTTTGGAAGTCGAAGTCAAGTCATACTTCCAGGCATGTCCTATCTACCAAAGAACTTTTCCACAGCGACCTCTACCCATCATTGAGATGCTTCTACTGCATTGTTCTTGATATGGTGGGTCCACTTGCTGAAGTTTGCCTATGGCTATGAACACATCGTTGTCAATGTGGACTATGCTACCAAGTACCCCAAGGCTGTACCTCTGAGAAAGCCAACATCCAAGCAATGGTTAATTAGCTGTTCCAGCTCTGCAGCAGGGTGGGCAACTTCTCTGAGATGCTGACTGACCAGGTTACCCCATTTATGTACCACCTGATGGGAGGCTTCTTCCACCTCCTAAAGGTAAAACTTCTGCAGACACCCGTGTAGCATCCTCAGATGAACAGTTTAACCAGACCCTGAAATGGATGCGCCGTCAGGTGGTGGCAGAGGATTGACGTGAAAGGGACCTCATGATCATGTATGTGGTATTTGACATCCATGAGGCACTACAGGCTCTTACCAACTTCACCCCTTTTGAACTCTTGTTTGACTGGCAATCTTGCAGCCTCCTGGATGTGGTATAGCAAGTCTGGGAGCAAGACCCAGCCCCTGAGTAATCTGAGTAAACCCCTTCTCCGCGAACACCTCTCAGAAGCCCAGCTACAACCTCTACAATTGGGCCGCCCAGCCCCAAAAGTTCCATCTGTTTGACAATGTAGTGGTTTTAGTCCCCGCAACAACATCTCATTTCCTTGCCACCTGGAAGGGGTCCTACCTGGTTGTCGAGTGGGCTGGGCCGCTATTGCGTCCATCAGCTGGGACAGAGGCAGAAGGAGCAGTTGTATCACAGGAACCTTCTGCAGCACTGAGTACTTCCTCCTGTCCAGCTGGCTGCCTAGCGGAGCACCTAGTGGTATACTTAAATTGGAAGCTTACCTCTGCTGAGACCAACTAAGCGACGTAGCAAGCATTCCAATGTTGCATCTCCAGAGAACCAAATCACTGTCAGCTGCAACCACTTCATCTATGGGGATCAGGGTAGCACAAGCAACAACGCTTTTCAATTTTCGGGCAAGTGGGAGCAAATGCCCTTGAATCAAATGTCACACAACACATGCAATTCGGCTTGAAGAGGAAAGTCAAATCAGAATCAGGCAAATAAAGCGCACCATTCCATCATCACAAAATTATCAAGATGGAGACAACCGAAGCAAAAAAATTACATATTACTGTACAGTACAGCGGCACCACGGTGGCGTAGTGAGTAGCACGTTCGCCTCACAGCAAGAAGGTCGCTGGTTCGAGCCCCGGCTGGGTCAGTTGGCATTTCTGTGTGGAGTTTGCATGTTCTCCCCGTGGTTGCGTGGGTTTCCTCCGGGTGCTCTGGTTTCCCCCACAAGTCCAAAGACATGTGGTATAGGTGAATTGGGTAGGTTAAATTGTCCGTAGTGTATGAGTGTGAATGTGTGTATATGGATGTTTCCCACAGATGGGTTGCAGCTGGAGGGGCATCCGCTGCGTACAAAATATGCTGAATAAGTTGGCGGTTCATTCCGCTGTGGCGACTAAGGGACTAAGCCGACAAGAAAATGAATGAATGAATGAATTTGCAAAGCAGTGCAGGACTGGATAACAGAAACAAAGGTGTTTGCTGATGGTTTTACTCTTAGCCAACTGTCATGGAAATCTGCTAAAACAACTTCAGTCAGACAAGGGTTCGAGCAAAACACCTGTTACACATACACAGAGTGACTGTGTAAGAGACTGTGTCTCAGTCTTCTCAACTGACAGTTTTATACCCCTCAGTGCACATACACTCAAATTTGTGCCAAACTCCAGGAAAGAAACATTTCTAGTGGGAAAGAAAAGATCTTGTTGTGCTTTTCTAACTCCTGACTAGGAGTGCTACAGTGTATCAGGCTTTGGCCTTGGCCGTTACCAAACTGTTTCTCTCTGCATCCTACAAAAAATGTTATTCTTCAAAATTTTCATTAAAAATTTCCATTACACTACATTAGGCTACAAATTTAGGCTATACTGGAATTACAAAAAAAAATGATCTGTTTTGCATTATTTGATTAATAAAATTTTTGTATTAACCGAATACTTAACATAATATTTCAAAACATTTAACCCGTTTATTGTTTTTAAGAAAATAACTAAAATCTTTTTCAAAGCCACTCTTTGTCAAATAAAATTTTAAAATGGCTTCAAAATATTGCATTTTTTAGGATTATATATGCCTAATTTGTTATAGCTTCTGTTTGTTTTTAGATTGGTTTATTTATTTTTTAATATTTCCAATTTGTGCATGCTTTTTTTTTTTTTTTTTACCAATATTGTATCTAGACACTACGTTTTAGCTTTCCACAGCTTATATGCAGCTTTAAAAGTCTAGTGTTGCTGTTTCATTGAGACCATCCACTGGGTTGCATGATCTATCACCAGAGTGAAGAAATTACCTAGTAGATATTTTAGCTCTAGAGCTGCCCACTTTATGGCCAGGACCTCCTTCACGATGACTGCGTATTTGGTCTTGGCAGGACTGCTTGATCACACAGGACTGCTTCATCATGAACCCCACAGAATAGAGCTGGTGAGCCCCGTAAATATGCTCGAGTTACTGTTTTAAGCACAGAAAAACAATGAAACGGTTCAAAGAAAGTAAGCATGATAACCAATGGCATAAATAAGGTTCGAAACCAAGAGATACTCACAGGGCCAGATCAGCAGGATCAAATGTTGTGGCCTCTACCCCAAATACAGCTCAGACTCAAATGCAGCTTCAGTCAGAGGCATTCTGCTCCAATCACATCCGTGATCAGGATCCTGATTGTTGGAGGTTCAATAATTCGAAATTTTAGGAGCAGAGCAACAATGACATGCTGCTCTCCTCATGCAACAGTTTCAGATGTAAACAAAGAACATTTTGAAGAAGAACATGTATGCAATACAGATTATCATCCATGTGGGGAAGAGTGATATTCAGAAGGAGCTGTCAGACCTGTTCAAGAGTGATTTCTGTGAATTCTTAGAAACAGTTGAAAGATTGAAAATTCAGCCATTCATCAGTGGACCGCTGCCTGCCAGAGGAATGCCTGTTTTTAAGGCCTAATGTTTCTTGGTCTAATGCATGGTTGCAGAAAACATCCAACAGGAAAGGATTGAACTTTATTGACAATCTCTTCTGAAAGTTATCCTAATCTCCTCTGAAATCAAAGACAGTTGGCCATCATCAGATATCAGATGGCCTCCGTCCAAACAAACTTGTTGCAAAAGTGCTGAAAGACAATACATACTTCTCCCTCCATTATCCATTAGCTGTATGTGCTATTGAACTCAAACTAAGTGACACACACACACCCCTTGTAAATGTCGGAATGACCACAGGACTTCAAATCAGCTCCTGAGTGGACTTGTGGCTGACACACAAGGACAGCGATAATACCATCCAGCCACAACAGCCACTGCTCATGGACACACTGCCGCCTGTTCCCTGCACACTGAACTCTCCACAAATAGATTGTGATCTATCAGAGCAGCTTCAAGACTCAGCACTTATGGATGATCTCCAGAAAAAAGAGACACACTCTCCCTTTTACATGGCTCCGGCCTCTTGAGCTTCTCAAAGAAAATGGAGAAGCTGATGTTTGCTGGAACTAAACTCTCACATTCCATGGCTGCAAGCCCCCAGTTAGCAACCAAAAAGTGGTAGCTCCACAACCATCTCTGTGCCCACCTGTGAGAGTCGTCCGCCTATGCCACAACACCAGGGTCCCTACAACCCACAGGCTTCAGCTGGTAAATATAGAAGTCACTGATTAACTTTCAGTGATATGTGTTGGATGCCCGCATAGATAACAGTATCTTTATCAAATGTTTAACAAGCGGGAACCCAGCATGCTTGTAGCTTTCTCTAGGCAGATATATGTGTTATTATGTGATAAAAAGTCTAAGGCCTCTTCAAGTGTATAGCAAATCGTTCAAATCTGGTGCCAATTAAATGCAGATCTGGTTTTAAATCTAGATTTGATTTTTATGAGTGTCTGCAGAGCTAATTGGAGAGGTGGAGGCATTCCTGCTCTGTTTAAAGATGCCAATGAGTGTAAACAAGTGTCATTTGATGACTATTTGTCCTTTCTCCATGCATTTTACTGATCATTATCTAGATCTCCAAAATATTCTCCAACATTTATTGAAGATTTTATAGAGCTTTTATAGACCTCTGAATTTGACTATTTTACTTTTTGACTATTGCTGGGGATTTTAAAATTTGCATTAATAATCCATAAATCATTGCTGTAAAAGAACTCATGACTGTTTTAAACCCTTTTGATCTGACTTAGCATGTACAAGGACCCACACACAATCATGTCTAGATTTACTTATAACGATGAGTTTACACGTTTCATTGACTGCTGTTAAGGATGTCGCACTGATCATTTCTGTCTTTTCTTTGATATATTGGTCACTCCAGCCATTGAAGACAGATCTCTCTCTGTCAGAAGAGATGCATAAACGAGAAGGTCATATCACTAGCACCAAGCATATCTACAGACTCTGTTGATTTTCTTCTTGATTTGTTTAACTTTGAAGTTAAGAATGCCATGGATGGCATTGCTTCTGTTAAAGTCAAGTAGAGGGCTAGGAGACAAAAAGCACCTTGAAGAAACTCAACAGCAGTACAAATGATGAAAAGAAAAGCTGAGCTCATGTAGAGGAAGACAAACTAACAGTGCTGGTATTGCTTGATCTCAGTGCTGCATTTGACACTGTCAATCACAACATACTTTTATAGGATGGAAAACTGGGTTGGGCTTTCTGAGACGATCCTCAATTGGTTCAGATCTTACCTTGAAGGGAGAGGTCACTATGTCAGTATAAGTGACCATAGGTCAAGGTGGACACCAATGACATGTGGCGTCCCACAAGGTTCAATTCTGGCACCTCCCCTGTTCAACCTTTATATGTTCCCACTGAGTCAAATAATGAGAAAGAACCAAATCTCTCACCACAGCTATGCTGATGACACTTAGATCTACTTAACCTTATTTCCTAATGAATACAGCCCCATTGACACCCACTGCCAATATATTGATAAAATTAACAGTTAGATGTGCCAAAACAAAAAAAAGAGAAAACTGTAATTGCATAATTGCATTTGAGAACAGAAATAAGGTTCTCAAGGTGAATGGATACCTTGGCTCTAGGGGTCAAACAACAAAAAGAAGGGTAGATTACTGTAATGGACTCCTCACTGACCTTCCTAAAAAGACAATCACTTTGAATTACCATTTTGTATGAAATGTGCTATATAAAAATAAACTTGTTTTGCCTCGCTAACCTGGGACCTGCTGGACTTGGCCCATTAGCTGTGAGTCCAGCCCACCGTAACTCCAAAAGCACCCTCTGTAGATGGGTAAGATATTCCTGCAAACACCTTGAGTGGACCACCACATCATCCATATAAGCTGCCATGTAGGCTTAATGGGGCCTCAGTAATTTGTCCATCATTTTCTGAAAAGGCCTGAAAGGAAGGATCGGTTAGTGCCCGTGCCAATACACCCACCCAGCCAGCCAGCTGTGCACTGTGGAGATCGCTGGGTTTGTCAACGTGGGCTCATATGCTAGGCTCGGGACTGCAGGTCTGCTGTCTGGCCCCAAGGTGCCCTACACAGCTTGCCAGGAGTGTCCCACCCTCTGGGGTGCAGCCACCACTCTCTCCTCAGCGTTGCAAGTCATGGTGGTTTGAGCCAATTCGACTGCCTCTACCAGAGCCGTGAAGTTCTCCGGGTTCTTCATGCTCAGCAGGTTTTGGAGCTAACTGGGAAGCACCTGCAGCAATTGTTTGATGACCACATTCTAAGAGACCTGAGTTATGCTGGGCCTTAAGTAGCTATGGGAGTGGGACTCACTCGACCATATGCAGCAGTTTTTGTTCCATCTTTTCCTGTCTCACTGGCAGCTGTTCCCTCATGCTCCAGGGTTAATGCTAATACAGTCTCTGCAGTCTGTGTGGGGAGGTGAATGCTGCTGGAGTCTGGGCAAAATAAGAGAAAGAGAATTAGTTTGCAAATTCATAGGAAGTGCAAGCTCTACTGTGATTTCCATTTCATATTCTTCTCCCTTTTACATAAAGTCTAGCAAATATGCATTCATAATTTGACAAATTAGGACTTTTTAAAAATATTAGGAAATATTTTTATTGAATCAGCAATTTGTTGTTGTTTTTTTTTTTGTTGTTGTTGTTTTTATATATATATTTTTTGGCTTCTCCAAAAAGATTTAAGATGATGTAGTTAGTCTTAGTAGTAGTATATGTCATAGGAATAGAAACCATTACGAAAATAAAAATTTCAGATATCAATGTTGCAGACATTTAGGACAAAAATTTATGTAGTTAGGACACAGTGTAGACTCGTTAGTCAGTGTAGTGACTAGTTCACTACACAGGAAAGTCCACTTGAAGTTGGTTTGACTTACGCTTCAATTAAACTATTCCCACTCCATTTGTGAAAGGTTTTCTTCTTTTACTTACTCAGAATAAACAAAATAAAATTCAGTCCGTAATTAACTTAAATAGCATGGTCACTGCCATGTGCACCCCATCTACTGTCAAAAACAATGCCCATTCAGCACATTCTGGCACTCTGACACATCACTAATATACCTACTACCTAGTCCCCTCCTCTTTTAGAGGACTCAGAACAAACAACCGTACAAAACACTCAATAAAGAAAATACTAAACAAAAGTTTATTTGATAGAAATTCAATAATCAATAACTTGGTTCCTACAATCAGGCATGTCCGCTCTTGTATGTGTCATCAACCTGGCAACCTGCTTGTATGTGGAGTTATCGAAGGAGGGAACGAGTAAAAAAACCCTCTTCAGTGTTTTGAATTTGTGCTGCAGTATTTAGGTCAACCTCTCAATCTTGCATACTGCAGCTTTAAGTCACCGGATAAAAAGTGGTAGCTAAGTAGCTTAATGTAACAGTAATGTTTTGGTAATTTGACTTGCTATGGTGGTTTTATGTACAATATTAAGCAGGAAAATCACCACAAAGATTTTTTGTTAACTTTATTGATATCATAAAACTTACCCTAGAGGGTTGATGTTAGTTTGACAAAGCATTGTCTGAAAGTTTTAAAAATGTTTTAGTGTAGTGCATTAACAGTGTTATTCTTGTCTGTCTGTGTGTTTGATCCAATCCAGCTTCTGGAGATAAGCAAGACTGCTTGGAAACTCAGTGTATCGGCCGTGGCTCTAAGAAGAGATCTAAAGATGAGGGCGAACTGGATAGTACTGGACACAAGTTGTCTTGTGGTGCCTCCTCTATGCTTTCAAGCACTGCTTCAGAAGAGGAAAGAAGTCTATTTGAAGGTTTGTGTTTCAGCCATACCACCAGTCAGGCCTATCACACTACTTCTGATGACAGCAGCTCATTGTTTGATGATGAAATGCAACGTGTGGAGTCCTCCAGACTTTGTTCTTCTGGTACCAAAAACACTTTAAAGAAGGGCAACAAGATGTCAGACACTGAAGATGGGTCCTCAGATGAGCTGAACAAGCACTTCCAGTCACAATATCTGGATTCCTCATCGTCTTCCAGTGACACAAACACCCGCAGCCCCATTCTAACTCCAGTTTTCACACCAAAAAGACCCACCCCCTCCCAGGACTCCCAAGACACCCCGGCTTCCCCTAAACAGCCTCGACTGCGCAATCCAAATGCTTTTGAGGTTAATTTGGCACTTTCCAAGAAGCATATGAGTCAGCCTCCACTGTATAGTGAAGCTGCTCACGGACGCACAAGAAATGCCTTTAGCATGCTACGTTCTCTAGAGCCACAAGAAACAGACATGGATGAGGAGCAAAAGATGGAGACTGGTGAAAAAGAACATGGTGATGTGCCTTCAGCTGAGGTGCTGCCTGAGGGACCCCAAACACCAGACACATCTGCAGCCATACCCGGAATTAAACCTCCAACCCCTCCCCTACATAGGCTGCCCTCTTGGGTGAGTCATGTGCCAAACTGTGGTAGTGATATGAATACCTTTTTTTCGCATGTCCTTTGCTAAACTTGTAACTTCATGTCATCTACAGGAGAGCAGAATATATGCTGTGGCAAAATCTGGAATGCGTTTGTCAGACATGACATGTACAGATGTAGTTAATAAAGGTAGGTTTTAGCATTTGCATTGTTTCACTTTTGTCTGCCAATCATCAAACATATTACTGTATAACCTTAAGCTAATTCTGTTTACCTTATTGTTGCCATTGCAATACTGTACACAAAATATCACAAAAAAAATGTTTAGATATTATTAAGATATTAAGATTAGATATTAAAAAATGTTTATTTAGTCATTTTCACTTATAAAATATGTCATTCTTATACCTATAATGCATTTTATTTATTAGCATGTTACATTCAGACATTAAGAATTACAATTTAATTTTTAAAAATTCAAAAATTGAGCAGTAGGAAGGAATTTCTTAACAATTTTACATTACACTTACTCTCTTTCCTTCAGCTTAGTCCCCTATTTATTAGTCACCACAGCAGAATGATCTGCCAATTACTCTGGCATAGTTTTTATGCAGCATACCACAACCCAACACTGAGAGTGTACAAACTCGTAAACCTAGTGCTGAAATACACACACACAATCTCTTATTCATCAAACTCTCTCATTAAATCTGTCAATTGAAATGATCCAATTCACCTATTTTGCATGTCTTTGCACTGTGGAACACATTCAAACTTCACACAGAAATGCCTCCTGGCCTAACCAGGACTCGAACCAGCAACCTTGTTGCTGTGAGGTGACAGTGCTGACCACTGAGCCCCCGTGCTATGCCAAATTACAATAAGAGTTCATTTTTATTTCATTTAGAGGGCAGAATTATGATAAGAATCTTTGTGTATTTAACAGTTTTGAAGTATGTAATAACACAGAAAATTGTGTAAGTAGTCATGCACGTGTTTAACATATTGTGCATATTAAATGTCAATATCATTGTTTTTCACAGGTAGGTCATGTTTCTGAAACAATTAAACCTAAACCCGCAACAACATCCTTGTTAAGGAATATAATTTCAGAGTTAGAATTTGTCTGAGTTTAGATTAGAGTTGAGTTTAGAGGCTTGAACAATATTTCTTATCTTCCTACAATCCAACAATTGGGAATCACCAATTACTACATAATCTCAATTACTCTGATAGGGGAGTGTTCTTCTACTATAAACAGTGTTGGTGAAGAACTACTTATGGGGAGCCAGACGATTTGCCAAAATCTCTTTGTGGCCAACGTATAGTCCTCTTTTTCGATCTCCCCAAATTTCCTAATCCAGTTCCTACAATCCCTAGATATAAGGCCAATATTGCTAAACTGGGAATTACCAATTACTGCATCATCTCAATTACTATGATAGTGGAGGGTTCTTCTACTATAAACAGTGTTGGTGAACAACTGCTTCTGGAGTGCCAGACGGTTTGCCAAAATCTCTTTGAGGCCAATCTATTGTCCGGTCTCCACAAACTTCCTAATCCAGCTCGCTTGGCCTGTTGGTACCCATCAGCATCCCCTTGAGTTCCACAAGCCAGCAAGGTCTAACATGACTCCTTTTTCACTGGGTTCATGGGTTGCCATCATTAAAGGCACCAGAGTCATTACAGCCACAGCTTCTTACGTAATTCTTACGAAATGTATTTCAAATCAGTTATTGTATTTTCTTTAATGTTCTATATAGGTATAACTGAAACATGACAAGTAATGCCGTGTTTGAAAAGCAACTAATTGTTGACATTTTCTCAGTATGTCTACTATAAATGACTGTATGCTCCTGATGAACAGAAAACTAGTGGTAATGTTTTGATTTTGAATTGGGTTCAATTTTATTTGATAGAGATAGTAAATATTAAAAAAAAATATCCAGCATTTTGAAATGTAGTAATTGTATGTATTTAAGTATAAGTGGTTTTGGCCAGAAAAATGACTATTTACCTAATTATGGGATATTGGTGTGTTACTGTGTTAAGAGTTGTGTTAAGAGTACTTTAAATATTGGTAAACGCTTGTTAGATACTTATGAAACTGTCCTATACTTTTTCTAGACCACTCCCACGCATCTTCATGCCCCTCCTACATGCTCTACACATCATTTATCTACAGCAACAATAGTACACCTGTTTTCACCACACACAAAGGGGTAAGAACCATTTAGTGTCTTTAAATGTAAAAGAAAACTAATACTTTTTAAATATGTTTATGAATGGCATGTTTGTTTTTATTTTTATAGAAGGTGACTGTGTTAGGCAATAGTACGTTTCCAGAGGAGTCATCTAGTTCTGAAGATGAGGAGAGCTCAGATGAATTTCAGTCTAATTCTGGGGAGGATGAAAAAGCCCAGACCTCTGGATCAGAGTCACATAACAGCCATAGAAGCTCCCACTCCTTTAAGAGAGGTATACAAGATTAGTTGGTGGTTAAAGAACAGGGTTGCTAACCAGGAAGCTGCAGATTGGAATCCTGCAAATACTGTTGGAAGTGTTATTACAATTCTAGCTTTGAGTCGCTCTGTTGTTTAAACAATTACATTTGAACATTGTGAACTAAAATGTTCACAAATTATTTCTATAAATTTACTATTAAAGGCTTTGTTTAGTCAAAAATGAAAACTATGTTATTAATAACTAAGCCTTGTCATTCTAGACTTTTGTTTGTCCTTGGAATATTATTTGGGTTATTTAGATGAAATCTGAGAGTTCCCGTGTCCTCCATAGACAGCAATAGTCTTGACTTGTTCAAAGTCAATTACAAGAATAAATCCTCAAAACAGAGGATAAAGTGCTGCTGTGATGTATATGCTGATGCCCGTGCATGACTTCTTCGGTTTGAAACAAGTGCAAAAGGCACATCGTTCTCGTCAGTACACATTCTATACTTGCACACTGATGAGAAGAAACTGTTAAATAAAATTATTATTATTAGAAGTCATTAACATTGTTATTATTCTTGTAGCTTGATAATGTTGAGGGCATATGGTCTATTTTCAGGATGTTTGTTTGGTTGGATTGTTGGTTGGTTGGTTTTGTTTTTAATAGGGCCATTATGAAGGAAGAAGGAGCTCTCAGATTTCATCTAAAAATCTTAATTTCATCTCAGGGGTTTGGAACAATATTAGACTTACATAATTTAAATTTTGTGATGATCTAACCTTTAAATAATCATGGAGGACTTTGTTGGTTATAAAAATGCTAGGAAAGTGTTTTCAAAATAATCTCTAATATATGGAAGAGAGAAATAATCTCCAATATATGGAAGAGAGAACTGAAGTATCTAGTGAATAGATTGGAGTTTGTGATGCTATATTTCATACATTTTGACTTTTTTGGTTTAATTGATCAACTATAGACTTGGGTAAAAAGACTACTATTTAAATGTGAAGTCTATCTGTTTTCATGTCTCAATAAGCAGCATAATTTCTCGAGAACATTTTAACATTTATTTTTATTAATTATTAAGTATTGTCAGAACTCAAAAATCAAATTTCCAAAAAGAAAAATGCACACAACACACTTTCATACACACTAAAAAAAGTTTATGTGGCTTACAGGTACTCTCCATAGGTGAAATTTTATTTACAAAAAAACAGTTCAGTTTGTTTTATCCTGTTTTAATATGTAATTATTCTAGCATGTAATGTAAGCCTAATTTACGTTGTAGTACCCATGTAATTTAGAAACTACTGTATGTTTTCAAGCACACACCTTAATAATTGTGATGCGTTTTGCTCAGCTGTCTCATTGTCTTCTATGACATCTGAGAGTGACTACGCCATACCACCTGATGCCTACTCCACTGATACAGAGTGCTTTGATCCTGAAAACAAACAATCGAAGACCTGCTCATCCAGTGGCAACATTATGAATGTAAGACACATACATGTGTACAGTACACATACATATTTATTAAATGTCTTGAGCTGTAAATGATATACATTATAGTAAAACTATAAGATCTGTAAAACTACTTGTAGCTAATTTGGACTTGTTTCATACTGCTGTTTATCTGAATTAAACCAACACTGAATTTCTGACTTGAGTTAAATAATGACTTTATTGATTTTAAAGCTCCCTCACAGCATTATCTAAATTATCTTAATCAAGTTGAATCTAACCTCTTGCTGTAAGTCTCTGTAAAATGTATTTGACATAATCTGTATTGAATATAGTGCTATAGAAATATGGTGATTTGATGTTGTGTTTGTCAAGCCAACAAGACCAAATGAGACTGTACTGTTTCCCAGGAGTCTATGGAGAAATCTGGGTACCTGCTCAAGATGGTAAAGACATGGAAGAAAGCATGGAAAAGGCACTGGTTTGTTCTGAAGGATGGGGAGCTTCTCTTCTACAAATCACCAGTCAGTTTGAATGGCTTGTGTTATTTTTGCTACTTTTACTTTGCAATTAATTATTGGAAAAATGCTTTTTGGTAACACTTTATTTCGATGGTCCATTTGAGTATTAGAAGACTGTCTACTTAATATCTGTTGATACTGACATTCAACAGACATTTAACTGACTATAAGAAACATTGCAAGTACATGTGAACTTACACTAATCATAACCCTACCACTAACCCCAACCTAACAGTCTACTTATAATCTAATGAGAATTAGTTGCAATGTAACTTAAATTCAACAAACGGACCATCAAAATAAAGTGTGACCTGCTTTTTATCCCAACTAACTTACAACTTACAAAGTGTATAAAGTTGCAAAAATGCAAAGTTACAAAAATATAAATTACAAAGTGCACACATGTATTCTACTTTTAGAAAAAGGTTGACAACACTGGAACTTGAAGCAATCAAAATCAACGAAAGAACAATTTCAACTGATCCTAACCAGTCTACCACATTGCAAAGAATTTTTTATTTTTTATAGATTTTTATAGAAAACAATAAATGTAAAGCATTTAAAGTGTCAGTGTTAGACAATTATGTCAAGGTTATAGCACAGCACCTCATATTGACAGAAAAACACAGGTTTATTGACATTTTTGCAGATTTATTGAAAAAGAAATACTGAAATATCAAATGGTCCGAAGTATTCAGACCTTTTACTGTGACACTCATATATTTTTCTCAGATGCTGTCTATTTCTTCGGATCATCCTTGAGATGGTTCTACACCTTCGTTTGAATGCAGCTATGTTTGATTTTAATGATTGGACTTGATTAGGAAAGCCACATATCCAAGAGTTTTACTTGATAATAATTTGTAATGTTTCTCTGAAGTTTGAAAGTAGATTATTTTTATTTTGTTATTATTATTTTTTGCCTCCTCACGTCACCTGCATCCTGCATATATAGACAAAAAAGGGACTAAATGTCATTTGGACATTTAGTCTTGTGTTCAGTTCTCTAGAACGGCTTGTTGACAGTAAAGTGTGGCCAGAAATTGTGAAAGTAGATGCATTGTATTGGCATTGCTGTCAGGGAAGTTCACACTATTGTACAAGGGTGAGTAATAGCATCCTTGGAAAATATTTCTGGGTGTTCTAGTATGTCTTTGAAACATTAATGAATCAGTGATTTACTGCCTGCACATGTTTTTTGTGAAGATGGTGACAATGAGCATTTATCAATTTGACTAAATTCTGGGTTATTAAAAGTATGCAAGGTTGACTGAATAAATACTTCAACATGTGATGTTGAATAATGCAGGAGTGTGTGTATATATATATATATATATAT
>CAIGQQ010030230.1:346251-359263 GCA_903798035.1 Danio albolineatus | reverse complement strand
CATGTCATTAGTTTTTCTTCTTTTAGACCCTTTCTTGCCAGCCACGCTGTGGAGTACTTGGACGCTATGATGGAGCATTGTCCTGCATGGAAATCATGTTTTTCTTGAAGGATGCAGACTTCTTCCTGTACCACTGCTTGAAGAAAATGTCTTCCAGAAACTGGCAGTAGGAGTGGGAGTTGAGCTTGACTCCATCCTCAACCCGAAAATGGCCCCACAAGCTCATCTTTGATGATACCAGCCCAAACCAGTACACCACCTCCACCTTGCTGGCGTCTGAGTCGGACTGGAGCTCTCTGCCTTTTACCGATCCAGCCACGGGCCCATCCATCTGGCCCATCAAGACTCACTCTCATTTCATCAGTCCATAAAACCTTAGAAAAATCAGTCTTGAGATATTTCTTGGCCCAGTCTTGATGTTTCAGCTTGTGTGTCTTGTTCAGGGGTGGTAGTTTTTCAGCCTTTCTTACCTTGGCCATGTCTCTGAGTATTGCACACCTTGTGCTTTTGGGCACTCCAGTGATGTTGCAGCTCTGAAATATGGCAAAACTGGTGGCAAGTGGCATCTTGGCAGCTTCACGCTTGACTTTTCTCAGTTCATGGGGAGTTATTTTGCACCTTGGTTTTTCCACACGCTTCTTGCGACCCTGTTAACTATTTTGAATGAAACGATTGATTGTTGGATGATCACGCTTCAGAAGCTTGGCAATTTTAAGAGTGCTGCATCCCTCTGCAAGATATCTCACTATTTTTGACTTTTCGGAGCCTGTCAAGTCCTTCTTTTGACCCATTTTGCCAAAGGAAAGGAAGTTGCCTAATAATTCTGCACACCTGATATAGGGTGTTGATGTCATTACACCACACCCCTTCTCATTACAGAGATGCACATCACCTAATATGCTTAATTGGTAGTAGGCTTTCGAGCCTATACAGCTTGGAGTATATATATATATATATATATATATATATTCGCCCCTGAATTATTAGCCAACCTGTGTATTTTCCCCTAATTTCTGTTTAACTGAGATAACTTTTTCAACATATTTCTAAACATAGTAAATTTAATAACTGATTTCATATATCTTTGCTATGATGACAGCATAATGTTTTACTAATCTGTTAGGTTACAAAAATTTATTCATTTAAAAGTGAATGTAAAAAAAAATAATTACAGAATGACTAATACTATGTAATCTCGTTCTGAAACCTCTCTTTGCATTTTTATGCTTGTAGAAAATGAAGTCTTTCTCATGAATTAATGCCATACACTCAGAGACGTCAGAATGTTCTCGCCGGGACAGACGTCCACTCCCCATGCTGGAATACACGCATGGATCTCATCGGCGGGACGCAGCTTAAAAAATTAGTTTCAAACCGGAAGAACGAATTTGCTCAAAATAACGCAAAAATAACCAATTTTCACTCTTTAGTCAATTATATGTGTCCTAATAGTGTTTACAGCAGCGTGGGACACATGACTGTCAGCAGCTCAAAAAATGTGTTTTGGTGTTTCGTGACCCTTTAAGGAAGTGGTTTAGTTCAGTTGACTGGTGGTATGTGTTTAAAAAGAAAAAAAAAAGCATGTACTAGATTACTGAAAGTAACTGCAGAAAGCAATATGAACCATTAGTTCTGAAAATACCTATACATTTTTAAAATAAAATATTGATGAATAGGAGATGGGACAGTGGTTTTCCAGTTCCAGCGGCTGGAAGAGCATCCCCTGCGTAAAACATATGCCAGAGTAGTTGGAGGTTCATTCTGCTGTGCAACCCCTCATAACTTAGGGACTAAGCCAAAGGAAAAATGCTATTGTAAATGGTATTAAAACTGTATTTTCTATAAGTATTATCTATTGTGCAATTTTAAATAAACTACATTAATCAAAACAAAACTGTATGATTACATATACTTTTTTTATGAACATTATTATACACACAAACTCACACAAACACATTTATTGTTGGCAGCCTCCTTGTTCATTTCACACAATCAAATCCATTTATCTTATTACTATGGTATACCTGGAACCATTTTTTAAATAAAGTCATCCTTTACCTTTTTGTTTATGTGTTAGCTATGACACATATTATCATTACAGTGGCAATGCAGAGCTACACTACCTAGATAAACATTTGAAAACAAAAACTATTTAATCTAAAGCTCAAATTGTAAAAAATAAATATATATATTTTTTAATACTACACTCTAAAAAAAAAAGGTTCCTTGAGGTTCTATATAGAACCCTAGGGTTCTATACTTGGCCAGTAGAACCTTTTACCCAAAAAATGGTTCTATTTAGAACCCTTTGAGTGCAAATAACCTTTTTGATTAAAATGGTTCTATAATTTCTGATTTATAACATACTTATATAGTAAAGATTATAAACTAATAATAAGCTATAACACAGAGAGACAACGCTTTTCGAGTCAAAACCTAATAAAATGACTGCTATGGTCAAAAACGTAATCAATGTATGATAGGATTTTTGTTTCATGCAGGTTTGTACATTACCATATAACTACTATTTATATATGCTTAATATTTAACATTTATTACGAATTATTTTGTGAAATAAATAAAATAATCAGTTTATTTAGACTGTTCAGTGTGTTGTTATATTTTAATAATTTATTTTAAACTAATAATCATGATAACTTCACTCTTAAAAATGATATGTTAAAAATTAAGATATTACATCTTGTGTTGCTACAGACACATTGTGTGTTAATATTGTGCTTAGCTGTTTACACAATGGCTGTGTTAAACCAAAATCCCTTTCTGTTTGGTTTTACTACATTTAAGCAGTACACATACTGTATAAAATGCACATTTATTTTACCTGTAGTCAAAGGGCAATGTCTACTGTATTTATGTAATTTAATTATCATGTTGGCAATATAAAATAAGTATTTGAGTATACCTGGGTGAAATGTACGCGCTGTGAACGTGCGCGCGCGCGCTAAGTGCATGCGCAGTGACGTTCATTTTCAACCATCGCTCCCACGGCTCTGTCGGATATGAAGCTCTCTGCCTCAGGTGAGTGAAATTAATTACAATTCGTCTACGACAGTCAATATTTTTCCACTTTGCTTAAGAATGTTTTGTGTTTGTTGTCCTAGAAGTTGTTTTTTCTACTATGTTGTCTGTGTATCGTACTACACGGGTGACCTATTAACTTTGTCGCAAGCTAGGTTAACAGTTAACCCATTTGGCGCGATTTTTGTAAACTTGTGTTTGCAGAATTGTTAATAACACGTATCAAGCGGAAGACTTAGCATAGGTTTGTTGTGAATTCGGTAGGAAAGTTAGCGTCACTTTATAATTGATGTGAACGTGAATGTTGAGTCGGCGTCTCTGAACTCGAGGTAACGTTATCTCACGCCGGAGTCATTCTATAACGTTACGTAATCATAATGCTATTTAATGATGATGCCCTTGGACAGTAATTTGTGTATCAGCCCGAGACTTAAGGTTAGCTGGGTGCTGCGGACAGACAACAAATGGCGCCTTGGTGTGAGCAAATTCATAAAAAAATGTCTAAATATGAAAACCTTTATTGTAATCAAACTTGCGCGCCATTTTGGGCCACCCGTCCAGTCACATACTATTCAAAATATGCTTTGTATTGTTGTACACTGTTACGTGTATTTGTTTTTTCACTGTGCTGTGTATATATGGATTTCTTTCCCCTTTACTTAGATAAAGGAAGTCGAGGAACAAATTACAGTTACTCTAACACTTCTACACCGAGCTCTTGCAACTGCTCATAGACGGAAAGGAAACATGGAGAAAACTATTCACAGTTGGCATGGAGCATGACAAATTTTAAATATAATATATTACAAGCAACATCCCTGATTCATCAGAAAGAAGTGTGCATTCATTATGGGTAAATGAATAATGTCTTTCCCTTTTAATATTATATAATAGTAAATATTTAAATAAATAAAATGTTTTTGTCATTTCTTAATGTCATTGAACAGATAAAACTCAGACTGGCACCACAAATAGATTGCTGACACTGCTTGAAGAAAATACAATCCTGAGAGAACACGAAGAGACAAAGACGCTGTCTATTTCCTTAAGAAAGGTTATTGATAAAGTTGCTGTCAATGACCTCGTAAAGAAACATGTGAGTATGTTTTTTTATTTTCTTTTTAAGTCAATGTAAGCTGTATTTGTTTGCAAATTATTACATTAATTTAAATAGGAAATTATTGTTTTTTTTTGTTTTTTTTTAAGGTAGACATTGAATTTTCCAAGCTTGCAGATGGGAAAGAGGATTTGTCAATCCAGAAACGGGAAAGGAACATAATTCCAAATCTCAAGGGAATAGTGTCCTTGGAGAGGAAAAATGACATCAGATACTTGCTGGAGAAGTCTGACAATCAGCATGATGGTATGAACTTCAGCCAAAATGTCTGTTGCCTGTGCACACTTTTGTAAACAGTTTAAACAAGAAAACGTAATGTAAATTTAAATTTTCAATTTATGATAAAGTAATTATTACAAATACATATTAATTCATTTTAATAAATTTAATTCTTATTTTGCATGTGACCTGCATCTTCACTTCTTCAAGATGAGCTGTGTTACTCTATGCTGAAGATCCTCATTCATCTTCCTCAACCCACGGCATCTGGGAGAACTGTTGCTAGAAGTAAGTGCTGTGTGAAATCTGCTGTACTGTATCATACCTATGGTATGGTTTTTACTGTGTTAGCTTGTGATAAACAAAATTGTTTCTAATGCAGCAATTTTCTAATGGTTTTCATTGTTTCATTTCTAAAGGCTGGTACCAATGTTCCATCTTTGCTCACTGAATCCATGAAGGGGACCCTGAAGTCATCTCAGCCACAGTTTGTTTCCATCAGTTCTTTAGGACATGGATGCCGGTATGTAATTGTCAAAGAATGACTCTTTTGCCTCTCTTCCTAATGTTGAAACCATGACCTCTGCTGTGGACAAACTTTTTACATTTTCTGGCTGTGTAATTTTCAGTATCTATCCTCTGTTTGAAATGAAAGATCAGGTGTTATTTATGAAGCACATACAAACATGCAGGCTAAATGTATTGTGAAATATTGAACCTTGTTAAATATAGGCTACATATGTATATATTGTGCTAAATAAGTTTAAAATTCATATTTTAATGTATATCTTGCTTTTCTTCAAATAGCCTGGAAACAACTGCGTCATAAATCTTGTGCTTGGTATGTATCATTGTTTTTAAATCTAAACAAACTGTATTTATTAAGTATGATGAAATGAATATTATAAAAGACTTTAACATTGTATTCATGATTACAGAAAGAGTAATTGGACCCATATTAAGTTCCCAACCTTGGTCTGCAGGACACAAGTAGCTTTGAAGAGGAAAGATCCCAGCTTAAAGAAGGACATGCGTTACATCCATAATTGTGGCACAATTATCATCAACAAGGACATCTGGTAAATATTGTATTTTATAACATGCATATGTCAGACTTGGTTGTTGTGTACTGAAATAATATTTTTATCACAAAAATGTGCTGCTGTTTGTACAGTGAGAATATTAGGGTCATTGCTTATTTAAAAGTCCTGCAGAGAAAAAATATGTATTGAAATAAAGTGTAAATTTGCCTACAGGATTTGTTGCAATGTCTGCAAAACAAATTTAAAAATGAAAGGATTTCAGTGGTGAGCTCATCAATCATCTCGCAAATGAAACAAAATAATGGGATGAAAAGGAAGTGAACTGTACTCTGAGGAACTTAACACAAGGTAAGTTCAGTTCAATACATTTTATGTCAAAGGTAGATTAATTCTGTGATATAAATTCATATTTACACACTCTAAAATGCTGTCTTCCTACCTCAGATTGTGATGAACTTTGAATGCGACACCAGATATTCATAAGTCAAGAACCGAATGAAAGACCCTTTTCCAGAGTACAGATTATGGAGGGGTTTGCAGAACTAATGGAGCAGTTTTTTTTTCTTCTTGGAGTGCCAGAGCTTGTGAGTAAACACTGTTACATTGTGTGTTAAATAGTTTTGAGATCAATTTTAATGAACAAGTTTAATGAACTTGTATTGCTGAAAATGTGTTATTTGGAAACTTACACATGAAGTAAACAAAATGTTTTTTTGCATTTAGGATGCTGAAAACTTGGTGAAGTACACAGAAACATCATTAAAACAAATAGCCCAAAAAAGGGAAGGAAAGAAGGAAGTGCTCCATGACAGTCTCATTGGACCAGCAGAGGAAACTGCAGAAGGTAACTACTCCCTATATTACATCCCATATCCTCCAAACACACACACACTTTAATTTTATTGATTATAACTGTAATTCTATTTGATGACATGTTAATTGGTTAAAAGTACTCAACATTAAAATATTGTTTTACAGAAATCCAAAGGTCCTACACCAACCAGGATTCAACAGCTCTCCTGATTCCACCTACTGTAGGCTTGAAGTGTCAGTATTACATTGGACAACACTCACTCGCTACCCTTCGACTTCCTCATTTATCAGAGGCACCACAGTGGAGTGAATCACCAGCTAATCTGCCCTTTCCAGCCACAACCCAGCACTTGGAAACACCCATATTCTCTTACATCTACACACATTCACTCACTATGGCCAATTCACCTATACCGTACACATGCTTTTGGACTGTGGGGTCAACCGAAGCACCCAGAAGAAACCCACAAGAAAACTGGGAGAACTTGGAAACTCCACACAGAAATGCCAACTGGCCCAGTCGGGACTCGAACCAGTGACCTGCTTGATGTGAGGTTAAAAATTATGTATAAAAATGGATGTTGTGATGACCAATACATACATGTACCATCCACTTTTTGAAATTGTAGTGTTATTTAATAGATGCATTGATATTGTTTTGTGTATTGTTTCCATCTGCATTGTGATATATTTCTCTTCCGTTTAGAGATGTGTGAAAGTTAAGCTCTGTATTTGCTCAAACAGTAAAAAAGCGTATAAGTGAAATCATTACAATTACGTTGTTGAATGTCATTAAACTGTTAAGTTAGATCTGCTGTCCAATGCAAAGTATGCAGAGGTGCAATTTTAAGTATTATTTAAAAAATATTTTGTATAATGGATTGAATAAATTTAAACAATTTGAATTGTCTGGATTGGTTTTATTTTTATTCATTAATAAGTAACAATAATTCATTAATAAATAAAAAGAACCCTTAAATGGTTCTAAATAGAACCATCTAACTTGAATTCAAAGAACCATTTGGGGTTCTATTTAATGAACCCTTAAAATGGTTCTATGTAGAACCTTTTTGGGGTTCCATATATGAAGCGCTCGATAGAACCATTTTTGGTTCTATATAGAACCGTTTGTTTTAAGAGTGTAGATATATTTAGTATGGTAGTATATAGTATAATAGATTTTTTTTAGTACATTGCAGATTAATAATAAGAAAACATGATAGTAGAAAGATTTTCCTATCTTTAATCTTAAGCAGCCTATGCTCAGTGGATGGTTTCACACAAGTAGATGTTGACAGTCAAACAAGTAATATATCAGTGGTATTTGTGTGCAGGCATAAAGCCTGTTGCTCCAGCAGCAGCTACTGTAATGTGGACGCTAGGTGCTAAACATACTCTTGTACACCAGCTCATATTTCAGAAACAACTCCGAGTCCCCCAAAATCAAGCCGTTGGTGGAACCAAAAGACTGGACCTGAACTTCAATTCACCATTCCAGCCTATAGCTACAATCTCTGACAAAAGTCTTGTCACTTGTGTACAAATTGACCTCGAAGTGCTGCTGAAATATATTTTTAATCAAGATATATATATATGTATATGTATATATATTACAGCACACTAATGGATCTGAGATTCACCCAGAAAACTGAAGTTTGGTGGCAGGAAAATCATGGTCAGGGGTTACATCCAGCATGGGGGTGTGCGAGACATGTGCAGGGTGGAAAGCAATATCAATAGTCTAAAATACCAAGAAATCTCAGCTACCTCTTATATTCTCAACCATAAAGAGGCCAAATTCTGCAGCAGGAAGGATGCTCCATCGCATACTTCCATCTCCACATCAAAGTTCCTCAAGGTGAAGAAGATCAAGATGCTCCAGGATTGGCCAGCCCAGTCACCAGACATGAACATCGAGCATATGTGGAGTAGGATAAAAAAGAAAGCATGGAAGACAAAACCAAAGAATATTGATGAACTCTGGGAGGCACGCAAGACAGCTTTCTTTGCTATTCCCGATGACTTCATCAATAAATTGTATGAATCCTTGCCAAACCACATGGATGCAGTCCTTCAAGCTCATGGAAGTCATACAAGATATTACATTTGGATTTCACAGAACCACTACTTAATTTGCTGACATTTTTTTGTATTTCTGCAGTAAATTTGTTCAATTTCTTTATAGGCGACAAAACTTTTGACTTGCCAAAATTTGACCTTTCTCACTTTATTAAATGATAAATCTTTTTAAATGAGTAAAACTAATTTATTTCAGTGCATTAAACATAATTTGGGAGGGTTTTAGCTTTTCATATGAGCTATTGTTCACACTAATTGATTAATTAAAAGTCAGGTTAATAGCAGGTGTTTCTACAAAATAGATAAGTGACAAGACTTTTGTAAGGGATTACACTAAATGTACATTTGGATCCACACTAGTCATTTAGTGCTGTGAAGTGCCAGTTGCACTCATGGCTGGAATACGATCGGGGTGCTTCTATTTTCTGTCACAAATTCTGTGCCATTGTGCTGTTTTTTTGTTTTTGTTTTTCTTTACTGTGATGTTCATAGCAAGGCATCATTGTCGAACAGTGGGTAGCACAATCGCCTCACAGCAAGAAAGTCACTGGTTCGAGCCTCAGCTGAGTCAGTTGTCATTTCTGTGTGGAGGTTGCATGGGTTTACTCCAGGTGCTGCGGTTTCCCCTACAGTCTAAAGGAATGCACTATAGGTGAATTGAATAGACTAAATTGGCTGTAGTGTATGTTTATGAATTCAAGAATGTATGGTTTTTTCCCCAGTGTTGGGTTGTGGCTGGAAAGGCATCCGCTGCGTAAAACATATGCTTGAAAAGTTGGTGGTTCATTCCTCTGTGGTGACCCCTGATTAATAAAGGGACTTAGCCGAAAAGAAAATGAACGAATAAATATTCACACCAATTAGAAACAGCATCAAAAACAAAACACTTAGCAGTTACTTGTGTACTGTTACTAAAATGATTTTGGTGCTAACGTGAAAAATCTGTTTATCTCTCCACTTAACCTTATCATCCAGTGACAGCCCATCTGAGATTTGTCAGCCCATCTTTTAATTCATCTCAAGAACCAGGCCTGCTTTTGGTTATTGAAAATAAAATAAAAAAAATAAAAAACAGTGAACAAAGTCCTTCATTCCTCAAAAGTCCCTCCCTCATCTACTCTGTCATTTAATCCCTCCTTTTCTGCCATAGAAACAGAGTATATGTGACTCCCAACTCTGGTGTGAGCACTGATGGGGGAGGGTAGCATGTGATCCACCCAAACCTGTCTAAACTAGTCTGAGGAACAAACGCTCTAGGCTTTTAAAGACCAGGGGGACTAGAATTCTCAGGAATGGATGGCTAGCCAAGAATTTGTTTGTCAAAGATTTCTCATGAAAACAAGTCTTTTAATTTTTATTTCACTTTTGTTACTTTATTTAAATAAATGTTTGTTAAATTACATTGTCATATACGAGATGTGTTTATTCCTTTGAATTATTTGGCAAAAGTCAAGTCAAGAAGTTATTTCATTCCATATATGGAGGTTATTTATTAACATGCCAGTTAAAAATGTAACAAATCTTCAACTTCAATTAAAATCAGCTTCCTGGTTTATGGGAGCAGGTTGCAGTCTTTTAGTCTGAACTTTGCATACACCACAATGATATAGGATCCTTTCTAGCTGAAACTTGAATAACAGGTTTGACCTGTATTTAAGCGTTCAATGCAAGCTCTCCCTCTTGGTTTAGCTTTTAGTTTACCACACACCTGAATGGTCAGCAGTTCTGGATTAATAATTGTTTCACGGGTTAGATAGGTTAAAAAGAAAGAAAAAAAAAACTGGTTTAAAGGATATTGCAATTAAACAGTCTGAATCCTTGCTGACTTTAAACAAACTATTGTCATGTAATGATTTAAAATGGCAATAATAGCTTTAATAAATTGACCTTTAATATTCCAGTCAAGCTAAATATAACAAATAAAATAAAAATATCAATTAATTGAAGCAATCCTGGTAAACAGATACTTTATCGATCACACAAGTACACAGTTACAACCAGCTTTATTAAAAACAAAAATCACAAACTGTACAATGTTAAAAACGTTAATCCAATTGGAGAAGCCCTTTTAAATAAAAAATTAAAAGCACTGTATGTAACAGACACTTAATTTCCCCAGTATGAAAAACATAGCAACTGTCCCAATTTGATATGCAAGTACATGGAACATTAAGACATAGTCTCCATCTCTCTGGCCTGCAAGAGAATGACATTAAATTAGCAGTTGTTTGGAAGGAAGAGAAAAATAAAATAACTACTGAAGGAAGAACAAACCTGTGCTTTACTGTACTGGGCCTTCTGTCGCCGTGCAAGGAGGAACTATTGTAGGGCGGGGATAGAGAGAGAGAAAAATCAATGTTGTTGCATTAATTTATAATTATAATAATAATAATAATAATAATAATAATAACAACAACAACAACAACAACAACAACAACAACAACAACAATAATAATACCAGAACCAGAAGTCCTCCAATCACAATCAAGCTGACAACAACAATGACAGCAATGATACCACCAGTCAGCTTCTGCATGGTGAAGGTGGGTGGCTTGTCATCCACATAGTAGATTAGGACATTCTCCATGGAAACCTTAGCTCCCTGAACATCAACCTCAAATGGCTGGCCATTCCAAAACAGGGGCAGAACTTTGATCTGTGGAAGACAAGCTCAAGTTAATAATAATAATAATAATAATAATAATAATAATCTACACACACACACACTTACATCTTTTTCCATGTAATAAGTCATCAGGGACAGGTCTGTAGTACGGTCTTTCTCGTCTTTTTTGACATCTACCACAATGAGCCTGCCATCTTTGTCATACTGCAGGAAAAGAGCAAGGTTAGTTTCTGTACAACAAGATGCCAAACTAAAACTTTGGGAAACATCTCACCTGAACTTCAGACACAAATTTCTTATCCAAACTGTAACGCTGAAATAGAGCATTCTCAATCCCTCTTTATTATTAAAAAACAAAAAAAACAAATTAAAACCACACAACAGTTAACATATTATATATAAATTCATTGTATAAAATTGACATACGTCTTCAGCTTGGCAGCATCAATGGGCACATCCACATTTTTGTGCTTCATTTCTATGCGAACCCAACTAAGAGAAACAAAAACACATTTTAGACATTCAAGCCATACTTGCAACAGAGTAGATTAACCATAGATTCAGCCATATTACTAATAGGAGTACACTCACTAAGTCTCTGCAGTCTCACACTTTATGTTCTTGTCTTTCTTGTCACTTCTTCGTACACCAGCACTGTTGACACACCAGCATACTTCAGTGTTATTACACTGGACTGCCTTGAATTTCCCATCACGCTCACATTCTGGATCATAGATGCCATCATTGTCCACAAAGGCACTCTCAACTGGCTTCCCACCTGATCTTGTGCCCAAGTTGTTACGGGCACGATACATCTCTGCTTTCATGAGGAAGCACTTGGGAACCACTATGGGGTTAAAAGTACAAAGTGTAAAATTTAGTAAGATATCATTCAACTCTTGCTGCCTTAAACCTGCACTGGTTAATCTCAGTTAAGCATGTCTGTGCTCATTTAATATTGGAGCACCCAAATCCACAGGAGGAGGACAGTTACACAATTAAAATGGATGCCAAAACTTTAGGTATATGCAAAGGTTTAAAAAAATAATTCAAAATATATAAAAATCCACACATACGTTTAGAACAGTTAAGAGTTTCCTTGTAAGAGTCAGTTAATTGTAGACTGCACGAGCACGTATCATCACAGTTTGCCCACTTCATTTTTTCACAAGAACCTGTAAGAAAAGAAAAGGGTTTCCTCTTTTACTCTTCACAGAGTAAACAACAATTGCTTAAACATAGGCTCATTTACTTAAGTTAACAATTCAAGTAGAGCTTACCCCCACCCCCAGTATACTGAACCACACCCTAAATCTCATTGTTTTGTTGTTCAAGCCATGTTATAACAATTACATTTTAAATAGATTCAGTTCGGCTTAATTTAATATACAATTCAGCTTGAATTAATCATATGCAGCAATTAAACATTTACTTACATTGTGAAGTTACCACATCAACCAATGCCACAACAAACAAGGCAACTAAAACCTTCATCGTGAGCAAGAACTGGAAATAAACAATTTTGACATTACAAAACAATATGAGAAACTAATTCATTATTATTATTTTTTTAAACGCACTTCAATCATTAAAACGCAGATGCTTAAATGTACTTACCAAAAGGACCTCACAGATCTTTAAACCAGATAAATTAAACCAGAAAAATTCCAATGAGATAAAGACTAAGTTATCGTTAGTCTTTAAAACTCTTTTAAACCACAGATCCCGAAGATATCCTCTCTCTAGCCCGCCAAACGTCTGATCTAGATGCGCAACAGGTGACAAATTATGTACCTGTTTGAGTAAAGTGACGTCAGGTTACGGGGTGGATTCAACTCTAGCAAAACAGGCTCACTCTTTTCCGCCCATGACCATATTTGGTTACTTGACGCATCGAGAGTGAACGCAAAACTTCCTTTCTCCATTTTGGAAATGTAAAGCAGCAACGAAGATTTTGAGCTGAAACTCGACACATGCAAACCTTGATAGACGTCGGGTGAAACTGCGGTTTCAATTTGATGTTTATGATACACTTCCTGTGTGTGAGTGTGAGTGTGCGTGTGTGTGTTTATATAT
>CAIGQQ010030230.1:328131-338143 GCA_903798035.1 Danio albolineatus | reverse complement strand
TCCAGTTTGCTTAATGTTGCTAGAACGTTTCTTTATGGTTAGCATAATGTTCTTACAACGTTCTTAAAACCAACATTTCCACCAAAATATAATGTTCTAATAACGTATATTTGGAACGTTCCAAGAACGTTAAAATGTCCAGTTTGCTTGACGTTGCTAGAAAGTTTTTTTATGGTTTGCATGACATTCTTACAACGTTCTCAAAACCTATATTTCCACCAAATTATAACTTTCTAAGAATGTTTTTTTATGTTCTAAGAACGTTGAAATGTCCAGTTTGCTTAACGTTGCTAGAACGTTTTTGTGGTTAGCATAACATTCTTACAACGTTCTAAAATCCAACATTTTAGTTCAAATATATAATTCTAAGAACGTTTATTTGTAACATTCCAAGAACATTAAAATGGCCACATTCTTTAAAGTTAATTTAAGGTCAGAATATTTTTTTCTGAGATTCTCTGAACTCTTTAACCATTCTGATAACATGTAACAATAGTGTAAATTACAATAATTAACTCTAACCTAACCCATAAGAATTATTAATGTTGTTTCTTACTATTGTTATTTTGTGGCATCTTGTACAAAACCCTTGAGCTATCCTTTTCAAATCTGGCATTTAAATTAAACATTAAGGTCACATTTTTGCAGAAATGGATAGTTCTGTATTTAAGGATAATTATATTCACTTTAATTCCATATTTTAAAATATTTATTACATTTATGATTTACATTACATTAGCACTTTAATTTTCATTTCAATTAATGTAAATTACAATGGAACATCAAACAGTGGAAATAGAATTCACAATGAAATTACAGAAAACTATACACACAAAAAAAAATATCTTAAAAGACAATAAACCAGAAAACATAAAAACAGTTGACTTTAAAGGAAAACAGCAGTATCAGAGAGGAAGGTAGTTGCCAGAGCCAATAATAGATTATCAAGGTGAGCCAATCAAATGCAAAACTTGTTTGAACATTCATTGAATTTGTATCTGTGAAATCAATCTTTTTTTATTTGTTGTGGTTGTGGAACATGTGACTATGCACAGCTGTTATAGCCTACGTGAAGATAAATTCACATAGCTAACCCATCTGATTAGATTAAATATGTCACCTGAATCACCCCGAAAAGTAAAGCTGAGCTAATAATCCCTAAACAATCCTTTGATACAGTACAATGTTTTGTTTTTATTATAATTATGGACTCGTGTCAACTGGGCTCACGTTAACTTGTGCCTTACACTCATCAGCTGATTGATGACATCTATTGTGTTTAGCATTACTGGAGCAAAACTAAGCACCTGTGACAGTGAAACGTAGACAATATTTCAGTAAATCATAATGAAAATATTAAGAGCAGAGTGTATGATTTGATTCTCTCACAAACACAAGTTACATCTTGACATGTTCAGGCCTAATTGACTGTTATTATAGCCTATATAACTTAAATCACATTACAACAGTAATAGCAATTTGTTATTAAATTATTACTAGTATAATTAAAATTGCATGTTTATGTTGATGCTGTTATTGCCAAGGGTCCTACCATGATGGTCCATAATTGTGAATGCAGGACTGTTTATCACCTAGTCATTAAATTTTGCAATTACATTTTGGTCTTTAAAAATGTTGACGTTGAAGTGTTAATTCACTCACAAACACAAATTTTGTTATTAATTACTCTCTTGTGTCATTACAATTCCCGGAGACCTGTTCATCTTCAGAACACAAACTAGGATATTTTAGACTAAATGTGAGAGCTCCTCATCCTCCAGAGAAAGCTATGGTCTTGAGACAGTCAAAATAGGGCTGTGACAATAACAGATTTTTTGTTACGGTGGTGATGAAGCAAGAAAACATTAACATATACTTACATAGGCATATTTAGATCTTAACATTACTTGATGATCAGTTGATTGTCTGCAACCCTTTCAATCAATGGACCTTATCAATGACAAATTCAGCATCGACATTAAAAAGGATATGTTATGCTTTGGGCTGTGAGACTGTACATTAAAGAACGTCCACGACTTTGTACATTAAAGTAATAATTATCAAGTGTGCATTTACTTAACCTTATAGAGTCACTTTCTTGATATTGGGGATGCATAAAACGGTTACGCGCAAATCCTGTTATATCCGCTGGTGCTGCCGTTGATACGCGGGTCAGATGATCAAAAAGTAGGCTGCATGATGTTTATGAGTGGATCGTGGATGGCTAAGATTAATCATTAGTCATGCAAACTTTGAAATACTTTGTCTAAAATATTGAAAATGATTTGATAAAACAAAAGCGAAACTGACCAGATCAATGGATGGTTTTGTCATAAAAAGTGAAAATTGTTTTATAAAGACAATTTTTTTATCCTTTAGTTAACAAAAATGCATTATTCAAAACTGAATATTTCACTTTTATTTTATTTATATTGTCATTGCATTTAACAAACTAGTTTGTGTTGTGCCATGGAAAAATGTTATTCGTTCTTATTGTTTATTTTGTAGATAACTGACTAACAAAAATACATTAAAATTACATCAAAATGTAACTGTACCAAACGAAATTCGTTCCAAAAATGGTTTTTCCCTGAAAAAAATACGCAACTGTGCAGTGTTTGTTTCGCTCCAAGGAAAATAATGATTTAATTAATGCTCCACTGTAACTGTTGCATCACAAACCTCTGTGATATATATTGGCTACATTTTAAACCAACTTATTTATACAATATGATTATATGCTATAGCCTACATTAATAAATCAACATAAAGAAAATTGTTGTCTCTCATCACCACAGCCTCCGCATGAGCAACTGTTTACAGTTTCTGTCAAAAAAAAAGACCTAAATTTGACCAGCCTTTTAGCAGAGCCTATATTGATATACTGATATTTCTGTGCCAGTTTGACACTATAGACTAGACTGAAAATAGTTTAACTAATTCAAAACACTCCGTCACCTGAACTCACTGAGAGTTAGACGGAGAAAATGAAAGTGCAGCGCTGTGATAAAATCAGATTCTCCAGTCATAATGTTTACAATAATGACCTGTATTTAAAATGTTGATAGAGGTTTGTGATATAAGCATTATGGCGGAGCGTTACAAATGCTTATTTTCCATGGAGCAACTGAATTGAGTAAGGCCTGCTATATTATGGAAGGTAAATCCTGCCAATTTTAAATAAATCAAACATTGGAAATTAAAATGAAAACCAGATTAACAATTTCATTATAAAACACTGTTCGCAAAATATATGCCAAATTGAAAATGAAATGATTTAATTTTCATTTTCAGTGAGAACATATCGTCTATGTCAAACTGATAATTAAAATGAAGTTGCCGATTTAACCTTTTCATTTTCACTGTGACAACACATCGTCCCTATCAAACTGATAATTAAAATGATGTTGCCAATTTAACATTTAATTTTCACTGCATTTCCGCGTCAAGACTGACAAAATTAAAATGAAAAGCCAAACTAAAAAATAAAATGCAAACTCAATTTTTACAAGGTTTGTTATTAATTCACTTTTACGTGAAGCAGCTGTTGCATTGGTACAGCAAGCTGTCTTTCAAATATTTTAGTACAAGCAAGTTGTCAATGTCACAAGACCTAAAGGAATATACTGTAAAAATTCATCACAAGTCCATCGAAGCCCGCGACTCCTGGGAGACTAATGTGGGACGAATGTTTGACGTGTCCTCTGTTCCTCTTGCTGTACCAATGCAACAGCTGCTTCACGTAAAAGCTTATTAACAGTTTTAGCTATTTTACTTCTGTTAAATGTACACTAGTAACACACGCTGTCCCATCCATCAAAGCCATGCTTCTGCCCTCGGGCTCTGAAAACACTCGACGTCACTTACGCCCCTCCCACTGATTAGCATAGGCTTTGCATACAGGTTGACGTTGAAAATGAAAACTGAAGTAAAAGGGTCAATAAAAGGAAAACATGAATTTACGTTTTAATTTGAATTGTGTCACTATTATAGCGTGAACATTAATAACAAGCTTTGTAAAAATTAAGTTTGCATTTTATTTTTCAGTTTGGCTTTTCATTTTAATTTTTTGTCTTGACGCGGAAATGCAGTGAAAATGAAATGTTAAATCGGCAACTTCATTTAAATTATCAGTTTGATAGGGACGATGTGTTGTCACAGTGAAAATGAAAATTAAATCATTTCATTTCATTTTCAATTTTGGCAGATATTTTGCGAACAGTGTTTTATAATGAAATTGTTAGTCTGGTTTTCATTTTAATTTCCAAAGTTTAATTTATCTAAAATTGGCAGGAGTTACCTTCCATACTATATTTAATTGACAGGAAAAAAAAACTAAGTATGAAAAAACAGCCTATGCTGGTTTTTAAAAAGGTTTCAGTCAGTTTTTATTTTGTGATCTAAATTTTTAATTCATTGACATCTCATTATGGCGGTAACGCGGTTATCGTCACACCCCTAAGTCAAAGTCCAGATAAGGCATAAAAAAAACATTCCATGTGACTTCATTGGTTCAACTGTGAGCATACCAAGCTCTAACAACACTTGGTAAATACTAATTTGTTTGCCTATATCTCTCTCGCATCAGATCAGCGTTTACTATGAGCAGCAAGCACACACCTTGTCGTGGCAGAGGCAAATAAGTTGTTTTTACAGTATTTTTGACACACAAATGTGTTTTTGAGCTTTTTAAGATTACAGTTGAACCACTGTAATACATGCAATGTTTTGACAAAGTTTTTAGCTACTTTTCTGAATTATAAACATCTTCAGACCATTACTGTATATGGAGGAAGTGGGAGCTATACCTTCATCGCAAATGAGCCAAATATCCCATCAAAATTACCAAAACGAGTGCAAACCAATGTTTGGTTTGGAGAGAGAAGGGAAGACAAAAAAAACTTGCAAATCCTAAAAATAACTTTTTTCTATGACCTAAACTTTATGACAAATGTACTGGACCTGTTACACATATATCATAATCCTTTATAAACACAAATGTCACGGCTGTTGTTTTGCTCCAGTAATACCTTTAGAGAACAATGTAGTAGTCAGGCAACCATACAAAAGCAGAGAGATTGGTGTGGTGTAGCAGAACTGCAATAGATGTCTGTCCAGGGTGACACTGGTTTAGACCATCGATATGTTCTTGATGCCCTCAACTCGAGCTTCCAGAAAACCTGCAATAAATCAAATATTAAGTTACACCTGGTTTCTGCTACTATGCAAAGTGAAATTCAAACATTTGTTTTTAACTCAACCCATATTTGTCAGATAATATTGTCATTCAGTAATTTTGACTCATAGCTCTAAATATTCCTAATTCATTGATCTTGTTTGGGTTTCATTTACATTTAATTTTTATAAGATTAATGATGCAAAATATCTATTTGTAATTGCACGCACATACAAACCACACCCAATTAGGTGCTATCAGTAAATTGCAGCAATCTAAGAGAGAGGAATGAAAACAAAGCACACACCAGAACATAGTATAACAATCAATAAACAAACAAGGATAAAAGATGGTTTGTGAACACAGGCAATTATAAACAGAGCATTACCAACCAAAGCAAAACGAATCTTGACAGATAAAAGTAACTTAGCAAACTTACACATGGGCAAAGCCTTTTCCATTCAATGCTGTGTAGTGCACCTCTGCTTAGGAGTACATCTCTAAAAGCAAAAGTAAACAACAACAACAGTAAAACAACAGTAGTTCAGTTTGTAATAACCATTATATTGCATATTAAAAAGATAGTTTATAACATTGCTCAGCAAAATATTATATTATTTGCTGTTTCTCAAAGTTGCAATGTGTAGCCAGATTTTCTTAGGCTAATTCCTAGTTATACATAATACATTTCAAGTTGAATTTGCAACAAGCAAACAAAAAACAAGTTAAGAAGAAATTATATTAACTGTAAGAGACTACGTGAAAACTTGTGTGTAAAATCATCAGAAAGTCTTTAGCCACCACTTAGGAGACTAAAACGTGAGAAATTTTCGATTTTTTGGGTGAACTATCTCTTTTAAGTTTGAAACCACTAAAAACCACTACAGAATTCTTGCAGATAGTATACATCTTTTATAGACCCTTTTCACAAGATAGAGATGACGCATTTTGATTGTCACCAGCATCTTAAATCATCAAAAGTTTTTATTATTTAGATTATTAAAATAGCAATTTTATTTATTTGTTTTAATGCCATATTTGCTTTAGAGAAGGGAAGAAAACTTTTGCAAATCCTAAAAAATAAAAAAACTTTTTCCCTATAACATCAAATGTACCAGACCTAGTATATCACTATTCTTCATGAACACAAATTTCATTGTAACGGGTGCTGTTATTTTGCTCCATACCTTCAGAGAACACAGTAGTAGTCAGCCATCAATACAAAAGCATTAGTGTGGTGTAGCAGAACTGCAATAGATGTCTGTCCAAGCTGACACTGGTTTGGGCCATCGGTATGTTTCTTGATGCCCTCAACTCGAGCTTCCAAATAACACAGAAATGTAAAAGCCATATTACACCTGGTATCTGCTATTATGCAAAGTGTAATTCAAACATTCATTTTTAACTTAATCCATATTTGTCCCATATTATTGTCTCATACAGTATAGCATAACATCACAACATAATATCAATAATAATATAATATCGCACAACATAGCATAACAATTACTAAACAAAGATGGTTTGTGCACAATTAGAAAGAGAGCCTTACCAACTAAGGTTAAAACACCAAGAATTTTTAACAGATAGTTAAAAGTAAAGTTATGTTAACTTGGCAAACTTACATATGAGCAAAGCCGTTTTTATCTGTAAGTTAGTGCGTCTCTGGAGTACATCTCTAAAAGTAAAAAGAAACACACAACCAACAGTGAAACGTCAGCAGTTCACTTTGTAATATTAATTATATTGCGTATAAAAGAGATTGTTTATAACCTTGCTTAGGAACGTAAACTTTAAAACGTGTTTCTCATAGTTAGCCGCGATGTGAAGGCAGATTTTTAGGCTACTTCCAAGACATAAAATGTAGTTTATCGAGTTGAATGCAAATTAAAACCGTAAAAACACTAAATTAGACTAACGTTAACGTTAAACATGTACCTCGAGTTGCTGCTGCGTCACAGGAGCGCGCGCAAACAAGACGGAAAAAAAACAAGCTGGAAAGTATTATGCTTCAAGATTCGAAACACTACAACTCAAAATCCACGTTTCACATTAATTGTGGGTAAAACTAAATTAGGAGAATAAATAAAACATATAAAGCATCGAAAACTGTGCTTACCTCTGAATTCTATTGCACTTCAGGCGTCCGTTACGATTCAAACTTCAGATGAGGCGGGCCGGGTGGCCGCGTGCGCGCGCCCAGTCCTCCAGCGGTACCATGGTAACCACCAAAACTAAACACTGGTTTAATGTTGGTGACTGACAGTAATGATCTTTACAGTCAAAAATAAACATTGAACTTTTACCAAAAATGTAAGTTTACTAATGTTCATGCCATTTCAAATCTGTATTAAATTTGTTTCAAATTATTTTGAAAATGTTGGTAGGACATTGTTCAAGAACATTATTTATCCACATTATAATAACTTTTAACTACAAGAAGGGATGAGCAAATGTACGTTGAAACGTAAAATAAATAAAATATCAAATACATCAATTTTATTTGTATCAAAATAAAATTCTGTATGGGACATTCTAACAGAAACATAGGCCTACATTATCTGTCCCTGAAACAAAAACATAAATGCAGTGAATAAAAAGTATTTCATCACAATTTTTTTTAAAAATGAACTGATTCTGTGAGTTCTGTAAAGGATGTCAAGTCATTTGGTTCTCTGATTTTTGTTCTTTAATAAAAACACTCTACAAATGTCACAAAAATGTTACAAAAAGCCAGTTTAAGTTGTTCTCATTCATGAAAAGCATAAAATTATAAATAAATTCTACAAATCCCTGCTGAAAAAAAAAACAGCTTAAACCAGCCTAGCTGGATTTAGCTGGTTGATCCGCCTTGTTTTAGAGGGGTTTTGGCCGTTTCCAGCAAGCCTGGTCTTAGCTGGTCAGGCTGGAAAATGACTGGGCTCAAGCTGGTTTTAGCTGTTCATCTCCCAGCCTGACCAACTAAGACCAGGCTGAAAATAGCTGGAAACCAGCCTAGCTAAGCTGTTTTTTTTAGCAGGGATATTAATTAATTAATTAATTCATTTTCTTGTTGGCTAAGTCCGTTTATTAATCTGTGGTCACCACAGTGGAATGAACCGCCAACTTATCCGACATATGTTTTACTCAGCGGATGCCCTTCCAGCTGCAACCCATCACTGGGAAACATACACACACACGCACACACATACACACACACACACACACACACAATGGACAATTTCATTCATTCATTTTCTTTTTTGGCTTAGTCAATCTGGGGTCGCCACAGCAAAATGAACCGGCAACTTATCCAGTATATGTTTTACGCAGCGGATGTCTTTTTTTTTTTGTGAAAATGTATGTAGACTGGAGATTTATTAAATATTTGTGTTATATATATTTATATATTGTGACACTTTGACATCTTTAGGCATATAGATTTCATATTCATTTACTATGCACCTGCAGGTGAAATGGCATGTGAAACAATAATGGATTGCAGGTATCGTCAGTGTAGGACCTATTTTAATGTTGTTTGTCTTATTTTCTTGCATCTACATCAGCAATATATCTATAATGTGTACAGTATACTCATTCTCCCAAGATTTTTTCAGTTTTTGTTTAACGAGTCTCAGGCTAACTTCACACTGAAAGGAGTGCTCAAATCAGATTTTTTTTCCGATCAGATTTTTTTGCATAACTGTTCACAATGTTTTTTATAAAAGTGCCCCATATCAGTGTGAACAGATCATGGTGCTAAACTGACCCATATGCACAAATCTACAACTACGCACAACACATAATAGTGTATAGTGTAAGAATATAAAGCACATTGTGAGATTGTTTAATAAGATTATTGCAACTGATTGATGATGTTCTGAAGCTACACATCGTGTTCTTAAGAAATATATTATTCCATCTCATATCTTAAGCAAAGATGCTGAAATGTACACTATACAGCCATTATCTCTGGTCTTAGCATTGCTCAGCAGCTACTTTCAATGGTTGTTGACTTGCTCCTGAATATACCCTTACCATTTGTCAAGTACTTTCTTTAAGCATAATTTCCACCAATACTTGAATCACTGACATCCTCCTTAAAAATAAATGAGTTTTCTGTTCTGATCTCAAGATTAGGCAAATAACTGAGAAAGCACCAACCAGAGGCCTCCTTTTTAAGATGTCGTCATGTATTGTAGACATCTTGCAAAGTATTTTACAGTATTTTGAAATGACAAAATAACAAGACACTAAAGTATGCCCATCCCTGAGAACAAATAACAAAGTTCTTGGAATGTCTTCAGGACTTTAAAAGAACGTTTTTTATGAACATTGCGACAACGTTCATCAGGCACAAATAACTTCCTAAAGACGTTCCAAGAACTTTGTTCTAAGAACGTTTTTCATCAACATTATGAGAACGTTCATCAAGTACAAATAACATTCTAAAGACATTCCAAAAACTTTGTTCTAAGAACGTTTTTCATCAACATTATGAGAACGTTCATCAAGTACAAATAACGTCCTGAAGACGTTCCCAGAACTTTGTTCTAAGAACGTTTTTATCAACATAATAAGAACGTTCATCAAGTACAATTAATGTCCTGAAGACGTTCCAAAAACTTTGTTATGAGAACGTTTTCTATCAACATTATAAGAACGTTAATCAAGTACAAATAACGTCCTAAAGATGTTCCAAGAACTTTGTTCTAAGAACGTTTTACATCAACATTATGAGAATGTTCTCAGGCACAAATAACGTCCTGAAGACGTTCCCAGAACTTTGTTATAAGAACGTTTTTTAATTAACATTATGAGAACGTTCATCAAGTACAAATAACGTCCTGAAGACGT
>CAIGQQ010030230.1:305781-325070 GCA_903798035.1 Danio albolineatus | reverse complement strand
ATTATGAGAACGTTCATCAGGCACAAATAACGTCCTGAAGACGTTCCCAGAACTTTGTTCTAAGAACGTTTTTAATCAACATTATGAGAACGTTCATCAAGCACAAATAACGTCCTGAAGACGTTTCAAGAACTTTGTTATAAGAACGTTTTTAATCAACATTATGAGAACGTTCATCAAGCACAAATAACGTCCTGAAGACGTTCCCAGAACTTTGTTTTAAGAACGTTTTTCATCAACATTATGAGAACGTTCATCAGGCATAAATAACGTCCTGAAGACGTTCCAAGAACTTTGTTATAAGAACGTTTTCCATCAACATTATGAGAACGTTCTTCAAGCACAAATAACGTCCTGAAGACGTTCCCAGAACTTTGTTCTAATAACGTTTTTTAACAACGTTATGAGAACATCAACAACGTTATGAGAACATTCTAAAAACGTTCCATTGGTAACGTTCTGTGCTAACATTTCTACAACTTTTAAAGAACGTTAGTGAATGTTCTGGGAACGTTCCCTGTTAGCTGGGATGTAACCAAGTCAGAGAAGAAGAAATATTGTCATATATATTTTTTTGATTGAGCACAACAGGCAGTTCTTTCTTGAGTTCTTTGTCGCTTAGTCTGTTTTTTTTTTTTTTTTTTTGATGACACCAGTCATTGTTAGAAATAGAACTTAATTAGTTGTTCTAGAATTAGAAATTGTATAATCTAAAATGTACTTTATGTTAAAATACTATAGAGGGTACATTGACAGTAGTTGTTTGAGATGGAAAAATTTAATGAAGTAAATTGCTTCTTCTGGAGTAAAATGCATTAGCGTTCTTAGGTTTCTTTATGTTATTTTATTTATTTATTTTTTTATTTTTTATTTTTTTGCAGGAGTCCTATAAACATATCCATCCCTTTTTTTCAGTAATGACGTTACTTGTTTGACTTAAAAGAACTCTATAGATGTAATGACCCAAAGGTAACCTTCTCATACCATTATAGGCGTCTTCACATTTAGAATTACATTTAGTTTAATTTTTTTGTTAAAAATGATTTATTGTTTGTGAGATTCATTTTTGAGGCCGTCTTTACATCTTTAAACATAAATTTCAACATATTCCCTTTAACCCATTATTTGCTGGTTTAGTTATTTTACGTTTGAAGGGGCTTTCACACTAGAACTTCTGGTGCACTGCCTGACATCAGATTTGTATGAGGGTTTGTTGATCTGAAGAATGTAAAAGTCTTTCTTTTTTTTTACCTGAGGCATATAAGAGTTCATTCAAATCTAGCAACAGTATTTATTGTCCATATATGTGTTTGTACTGTGTATACATTAGAGTTGTCCTCAACTAAATATTTTTTTAAGTCGACCAGTAGTCATTCATTAAAGCCATTAGCCATTTCACGCTGAAAAATCCGAAGAGAATAATGTGGAAAATGGTAACAATGACACAGTCAGGATAAAGGACGAGCCTTAAATATAAACATCTAGTGAAAAAAAAATACTGTTAAGCACAATAATAACTGCCACTAGGTCAAAGCAAAAGTCTCTGATCGTCTCTGTTGTTGTTTTCTCAATATAATTTATATTATGAGAAAGCAACAGAAGTTTGCCTATACATTGTTGGGAAGAAGTCAGATCTGTCTTATGTACAATGAACCTGGCCTTAAATTGTATGCGATCCAATAGAGTAGATGTAGAAGGGATGGAGTGATGATATGATCACACACTTTCTCACAAACAGGTAACGGCAGAGGGGGGCTTTGAGTGCTTGAGAGCCCCCTCAAAATGAAAGTGCCACCTCCCATCCCCCAACCCATTCTTCAACTTCGAGCACCAGCCCCTGGAATGGTCTCTGCATGGCATTGCTCACAGCAAACAGTCCTCTTTTCTTTTGAACCTTTGCAATACATTTGGAACACTTAGATAGATTGTTCCAATCTGTCACTACTATTTTCAAAACATATTTTAATACACACACACATTGTGTCATTATTCCAGTGTGTGTGTGTGTGTGTGTGTGTTTTTTTTCTGTTGTGGTCATTTTTTGTTCAATATTTGTTGATCATCTCTTATAGGAATCTGCTGCTGTACCTACTGTGCCTGTGTACTCTGCTCAAGTACACAACTGCAGGTTAGCAACACATCCTATTTCAGACACTTATACTAAGAATAGAGCAAAATGTTGCCAGATTACCCAAGTTCTACCATTTTGTCTATAGTTGCAGATCTCAGTGACTGTGCAGCTGCAGGGAGCATATGCCACACTAATGCAGACTGCTTGAAAACACGTGATGATAAGTTTGTCTGCATGTGCCAAATGGGGTACAGGGGCACAGGAGTACAATGCCAGGACATTGATGAGTGTACTACTGGTCTACACAGCTGCCATGCAAAAGCAGTCTGCACTAACACTCTTGGTAGTTATACCTGTTCATGTCAAAATGGATATTTTGGTGATGGTTTCCAATGTCAAGATATCAATGAGTGTCAAACAAATAATGGTGACTGCCATGTCAATGCACTTTGCACCAATAAAGATGGAGGAAGAGACTGCAGTTGCAAGTCTGGTTTCAGTGGAAATGGATTTCAGTGTACAGATGATAATGAGTGTGCAAGACCAGGAATCTGCCACTGGAATGCCACTTGCACCAACAATCCTGGCTCCTACGTGTGCACATGCAACTCTGGCTATAAAGGCAATGGAAATTATCTCTGCCTAGATGTTGATGAGTGTTCAGAGACACCAGGTGTGTGCCCTGCTTCCTTGGGATACAAAGGTTGCAAGAACCTGCAAGGAACCTACACCTGCCTCTGTAACAGTGGCTATCAAAGCAATGGACAGACATGTGTGGACATCAATGAATGTGAAATCAACTTCTGCAGCCCATTTGCTGAGTGTACTAACTTGCCAGGCTCATATCGATGTACCTGTCCTGAAGGATTTGTTGGAAATGGCTTGGCTTGTGTAGACATTAATGAGTGTGATAGAAAGAACAGCTGTGACCCCAATGCATTATGTACAAATCTGCTTGGAAGCTACAAATGTTCCTGCCGCTCTGGTTTCCTGGGCATAGGTACAAAGTGCACTGACATCAATGAATGTGCCACCGCTAACATCTGCCCAGCTATTGCTGCATGTGTCAACACAGCAGGTTCATTCTTCTGTGACTGTGGTCAAGGCTACAACTTTAGTCAAAATCAGTGTGTGGATTTGGATGAATGTGCCATAGGACTTTGCAGTCCTTATGCTTCTTGTGATAACATGCCTGGTTCATACAAATGCTCGTGCATAGCTGGTTTCAGAGGTGATGGATTGGTATGCGAAGATGTGGATGAGTGCGTCACAGAAAAGCGGTGCCATGCTAATGCACTCTGTATAAATTTACCAGGGAAATACAACTGCAGCTGTATGGTGGGATATACAGGGAATGGTGTGTCGCAGTGCACGGATGTAAATGAGTGTCTTGTTGATAATGGTGGCTGCAAAAACAGAGCAACATGTTCGAACAGTAAGGGGTCTTTTTCTTGCATTTGCCCCTCAGGCTTTCGGCTTGTCAATCATACCACCTGCCAGGACATAGATGAATGTCAACTTCCTGAAAAGGTTTGTGGCACCAATGAGCAGTGCTCAAACCTGGAAGGATCATATGTGTGCCAGTGTAAAACAGGCTTCAGTCGAATCACTGATGACTTCTGCTCTGATATTGATGAATGTGAAATTCAGAAACCTTGTCATCAAAATGCCACATGCTTCAATTTGGCAGGCTCCTACACATGTACCTGCAAAAATGGCTTCAAGGGAAATGGTGTAACATGTGAAGACATAAATGAATGTGCACTTGGTGGTATGTGCCATCTACATGCCAATTGCTACAATTCTATCGGTGAATTCTTGTGTATATGCCACCAGGGTTTTATAGGTGATGGTTCCATCTGTACAGATGTAGATGAATGTGTTGTTTCAAATGCTACTTGCCCAGGAATCTCTGCATGTGTCAATTCGTTGGGAGCATATGTCTGTTCATGTCTCAATGGGACAGTAGCATACAACAACACTTGTGTCTTCCCTAGTCTTGAATGTGATCCTGCCTGCCATCCACATGGACTCTGTCATCCTTCACCTTCTGGCTATCAATGTGTGTGTGACATGGGATTCAAAGGGGATGGACTCACTTGCTCAGACATTGATGAATGTGAAGAGAATGTGTGCCAAATGAAAGAGACACAATGTGTCAATAATCCAGGATCCTTTGAATGCATATGTAAAGAGGGTTACTCTTTAAATGGAACAAAATGCACAGGTATGTGCAATACACATACAATTATTATTATTATTAATCTAATTATATATATTAGGGAAAAAAGGTCTATTGGGTCCAAAATTATATCTCTCAATCTTTCAGATTTGGATGAATGTGAATCTGGAGTCAGCAACTGCAGCAAGTTTGCACAGTGTGTCAATACAGTCGGGAGTCACCTGTGTTTTTGTCTCAGTGGCTTCACTGGTGATGGAAAAAACTGCTCTGGTAAGTCTCTCTTCCTTTTCAAAATTATTTTGTGCACGTATTTGCTTGCTGGAAGACTTTTTTCTTAGTCTTTTAGGGATTGTTTTCCTCACCCTGTGCCATTTTGGATGACTTATAGACATTAATGAGTGCCACTTCCAAAATGGAGGATGCCATCCAGTTGCGAGCTGCACTAACTCCCCTGGATCCTTCAAGTGTACCTGTCCATTTGGCATGACCGGGTCTGGGTTTGATTGTCAGGATGTGGACGAATGTAACAAAAACTCAACTTTGCCTCATAATTGCAGTCACCTCGCCACATGCAATAACACAGAGGGTTCCTACATTTGCAAGTGCATGGAGGGATACTGGGGAGATGGGTTTACTTGTAATGATCTGGATGAGTGCTTTCCACCTTCAATCTGTGGGAACAACATGACCTGTCAAAACTTTCCTGGAACATTTACCTGCACATGCACTCTTGGTCTGATCTATGATATGGGTACATGTGTGACTGAGAAGGACTGTAAGAATGTAACTAATGCATGCAACATCTATGCTGAGTGCAAAAATGTCCGTGGGTCAAACTATTGCTCTTGCATCAAAGGATTCCATGGAAATGGCAGAGACTGCAAGGATTTAGATGAATGTTCACAAACAGGAGCTTGCCCAAATTTGTCCTACTGTTTTAACACAGAAGGATCATTTCATTGTGACTGCTTGCAAGGTTACCAGTACAATGGGACTCACTGTGATGACATAAATGAGTGTAGTGTAGGAAACTTTAGTTGCCCTGCCAACAGTACTTGCTACAATGAAGTTGGAGGGTATAATTGTTCATGTGACAATGGTTTCATCTACTCTTACAACTCTGTGTGTTTGGATGTTGATGAATGTACCACAGGGAAAGCACAGTGCCCAAATGCCTCAAACTGTCATAATACCATGGGATGGTATTCTTGTGAATGCTGGGATGGGTATATAGGCAATCAGACAGTCTGTGAAGACGTCAATGAGTGCCTGAACAGTTCTAGGTGTTCAAACCACAGTATCTGCGTTAACACCATAGGTTCATTCATGTGCATGTGTGATGATGGATTCATCTTTAATGGTACCAGTGATACCCAATGTGAGGATATAGATGAGTGCTCAAACCCAGAGCTTGGGCCAATCTGCACTTATGGGACCTGCATAAACACAATTGGATCATTTTACTGTGTTTGTGATATGGGATTCTGGAGCAATGGAACTAGATGTTTTGACATAGATGAGTGTTCAGGATCACAGAATGAATCAATATGTCAACTCCACTCTACATGTTCCAACATCCCAGGGTCTTATAAATGTAACTGTAACTCAGGTTTCCTGCTTAACAGAACAGAATGTCAAGACATTGATGAATGCCTTGCAGATGACAGTCCATGCACTGCCAACACTGTGTGTATAAACTCAGTTGGGTCTTTCCATTGTCTTTGTGCATCTGGTTTTAAAGAGGAGGGACTAAAGTGTACAGATATCAATGAATGCCTTTCAAACAAAACCTGTCGTCCTGATCAGGTATGCATCAACAAACCTGGATCATACCTGTGCTCTTGTCCACTGGGGCATCAAGAGGAAAATGGTATCTGCATCGACAACAATGAATGTGCAAATAACAGTACCTGCCACCCCCTGGCAAGATGCTGGAACACAGTGGGGACATTCACATGCCAGTGTCGCTTAGGTTATGTTGGGAATGGAACATACTGTAAAGACATTGATGAGTGTTCCACTTCTTCCTCACGTTGCCACAAGTCAAGCAAATGCATCAATACCCCGGGGTCTTATGTATGTGTGTGTGCAGCAGGTTTTGTTGCATTAGGTTCTGTTTGTGTGGATCTTGATGAATGTCAGGCCAATAGAGGTATATGCCATCCTGCTGCCACATGCTACAACTCCATAGGTGGGTTTCACTGCCAATGTGGCAATGGATGGGATGCCTCAGTTGGAAATGGACGTGGAATGGGTGGATGCATAGACCAAAATGAGTGTCTCTCACCTAATGTGTGTTATAGAAACAGAACCTGCACCAATTTCATAGGATCGTACAGCTGTGCCTGCTCTCCCAGAGATACCCCCTGTTCACAGCCATCACTAATGGGTGGGCTATTATATTACATTTGTGAAAAATTATTTGTGTAAAATAATACACCAATATTTAGTTTTTTAAGACACAGTATTCACAAATTACAGAAATAATTTCAAGAAATTCTGGAATAACATGATGCAGACTCGTGACATGATGGTTACAATCATATCAGGACTTCCTCTTAATATTGCTCTTTAACATTATTGGTGACTGACATTTTGATATCACGTGAACATCGGACCAAAGTTAATAAACAAAAGAACTAGAATAAACTTAAATTAATTTTCCAGACAGGAAACAGCAACTTTTTGTTTTACAGTGGTCAACCTATTTACAACTTTTGTGATCAGAATGTGCAGATGGTTTTTGTGACCTCACAAAACAGTTGCTAATTAAACATTTTGGTTGCATTTTGTATATACTTTCACAGAAAGTGACCTGTATCCATTTGGAGAGGAAGCAGGTGATGCTGAGTTAACAATAGCAACGGCAGATGGAATTTCTCCATACATCTTTCCTCCTACAGGCTTTCTATTCATGGGCAAACAATATGAACGACTATTAGTAAGCATGCACAAATAACTGTTCACATTTGATATTAATTTAAACATGCACGATTTGTTAAACTGTTGTACCATAAATTTATTGCAGCTGTTAAAAACAGTGTAGTTTCATAAAGTTACCTCTTAATAGAGCCTTGATATATATAAATATTTAGTTTTCAGATAATGGCCTGGTGCAGTTTCAGTTGGTCACTGAAAATGAGAAACTGTTGCTCCCTGCTCCAATCCCAAAGGGTTTCCGTGGTAACGAAGGCCTGCCTATGCTGGCAGTGTTCTGGGATGATGCAGACCTTACACTTGGTGATGGAAAACTGCTATACCAGGTTAGTATCACAATACACAATGTCAAATAATTGTATGGTCTTGTTTCTTCTGTAATGTTGAGAGAAACACAAAACTAAAGGGTTTTAAGTCTGTAAACTAAAGCAGACATTAATCAAACAGTCTACTAATACTAAAGAGGACCTTCAAAATAACACAATTTTTATACTTTTTAATTTGAATTCAGTGAGTTGATCTGATTTTATAGGAGATATTCCGGTTAAATATTTGAAATTTGATCAGAAAGATTTCAGGTTGTATAGATATAGTAGTTCCACCCTATGTAAGACAATGTTTTTACAAGGCTAAAAGAACGCAGTGTTTAAAATTCAACACTCAATCGATACTCTATCCACTTCTCTTAATTGTATACAAAGTGTATATATTTTTGTAAATGCCTATTAAAAATGACATTCATTTTGTATTTTTAAATGACAAATGAAGTTTCGCTCAGTGTAAACTAGCCTTTTCACATATTTTTGTAGTAATTACCAGGATGAAAAATCTTGGTAAGCATTCTCCTTTTTTGTCCAACAGGAATACAGTTTCCTCAATATACCTGACATCTATGCTGTGACAGTTTTTCACAGAACAGCACAAGACATTAGCAGATTTGAGACTCAAAGGGGCAAATCCCCGTTTACTCCCATCTGGATACTGAAAATCACATGGGATCATGTTTTACCTGTGTCCTATCAAAAGATCAACTTGTCTGAGGTGAGTGCTTGATGGCTGAACACTAAGCAAGTTAAATTATTAAGATACAGTTAATAATATGTACTAATGCAGACACCACCATTACTGTTATTAATATTGTTCATAATTTGATTCAGTTATGACATTACAAACTAAAATTGTACTAAGTTTTATACTTTAGCATGTACAGTAACTCATCATACATAGTTTTTACAATAAACAACCATGACATATGGCTTTCTGAGGAGAGGCTACAAATGTTGAAAAAGATAACTGGTGTTAAATTACATAAACATGCAATAAATGTAAGATTTATGGGGGCAATGATATTGTAGATAACTAGAAATAGACAAGGTAAACAACCAGAACAATACTCAGAAGGACCAGGCAACCTCAACTTGTAACATTTCAGGAACCAACTCCATATAAATTTAAAATTACTTCATAAGGCAAATGAGGAATTTGAAAACCATAGTGTCAGTGTTTTTATTCAGTCAGTGTATAAAAAAGGGTCATGGTCCCAATTCACATATCACTGACAAATGCTTACAAAGCAAAAACCAAATTAGAACATGTTACTTCTCAGCAGCAGTAGACAGTAAATAAGTATTTTACTTTACTACTTTAGAAGTACACATTTAATGTACTTGTAATTTATCAGAGTATTTTTATCTTAGGTAACTTATTTTTACTTCACTACATTCCAAAACAAAATACTGTACCCCGGAAAGATGCCTGGCCTAACGAGGAAATGTCTACAATAAAGCTTCATGGGTCGTTCACAAATCATACGAGAAGCACTTCTCACAAAACAGATGCTTTATTATACACATAAACACTGGTGTAAACATGTCATTACTGACTGAACATGATCTGATTATAACTGCAGATCAATGATGCGACATAGCCTACGGTCCGCGATTATATCAAATAAATAAATAAATGCAGCATATATGAACACATACAGCCCCACACAGTCTCCGATGTTACCAAATTACAGAAAAACTACACACAGCAGACATGTATGCCTTATTTGGGTTCAAAAACAATACGAAATAGAGCCCCGTCTGTGCAAACCTCTCATCTGTGTCTTTTATCTTCACCAGTACATGTAGCCTCTCCGTCATTATTCTCTCATTAGAGAGTAACTCTGTCATTCCCAGTTTATAATAATCCAGGTTAAGATCTTTGTTATTTCAAACATTGACGCGCACGCGAGCACAAGACAAAGCGAAACCACTCGCCCTCACGCTTATGGGCTCGTAACCCATAAGAATCTGCTCTTCTCTCGGCATGGTGGCTGTTCAAGATGACGACAAAGTTTGTTTGTGCTCGGGTCGACCATGGCTCGTTATTATATGCTGATATTATTTCGGAGCATTGTCTCTCGACTGTGTATTAAACATGGCGGGTCCTTTGTTTTCATTCTGCTTGTTGCGTGAGCAAATGACGTATCTCTGTAAGCCAATGGCGTTCAGCTGCAGGTCTAGCTCCGCCTTACAGCACGCTTTGGTACCCTTGGGACCCTTTGCAAAGGGTGACTAAAAAGTGGTATGGTACGGTACGGTTCGGTATGCTTTTTAACGGCCTTAAAAGCGAACCGAACCGAACCGTACCGTACCGTACCACTCAGTGGAATGTACCACTTAGTGTTCGTCCCACATGAGCAGCCCTCACCTATAGCTCCCAGGAAGCATACACTGGCCCTGCATGAGCAGCACACACCTAGCCCACAGGAAGCCTTTAGCCCAAGATAGCGATTATGCTTTTACTATAAAAGCTAGCTGAATTTAGCCTTGTCTCTGTTGCATGAGAGCAGGCAAAATTATGCTTAATTAAGTTACTATGGATATTTATTCTCTATAGCTGGCTGCTTCAGAGCAGGCAGCTGCCAGGCTAAGATTAATTCTAGTGATTTATCTGCTAGTTTCATTGTCAATGCTAATAGAAATTATTGTGTTCAAATAAATTTATGCATGTTGTATAAATATACTTGTATATAAAAAAAATATATATATAAGGTAGATATACTGTAGATAAGAGAGATAAAATAAGTGAATGATCAAAGAAAAAAATATATGTTGCTCAGCAGAAATTTTTGCACCTCTTTAGAAAATGAAATTTTTTATCAGTATCTCAGTGAATATAGTCAATTGATACATTTTAACAAAAAAGGCCTGTTTTTTTTTATATTTCCTAAATTATGTTTAATGGCGTGGTCCACTATAATGTAATATTTAAAACTTTAGTTGATGTGTAATGTAGCCGTGTGAACATAAACAACATCTCTGAATGTAAGATGCACAAAGTTCAATGTAAAGAGAGACATTGGCTTTTACAGAGTTAGCTTAGCAAAGCCCACAGCAAATGAAGTTTGGGGACTACAAAAAAAAAACAAAAAAACATCCGGGTTAATGATGTCATAAACCTTTCAGGTTATGCGCATACACCCTGCGCAGCAAAGGGGCATGGCCAGATGCGCTTTAATGTTATAGCAGAGAAAGCTAAACTGCTGTCCAAATGCTGCTATATTTCCACAGAGCTTCTTCTGTTTCTGTATTCAGGCTTCCAAAAAACATAACACAAAGAGAAAAATGCTTACAGTTTAATTTTAAATATGTTCCATAGAATTATTAAAAAATATACAGCTCTAGCATTTACGGTTACATTGACTGACAGTATTTACAGAGCAAAAGCAAATCATGTGCTAGTAGAGGTGTGTCACTGACATTATGTTAGCTGACCAATCAGAGCCTTTTGAGGTTGGACTTTCGGGGGAACTAGGAAATACGACAGTTGTTTTCGTGTTAGCTGAGTAGCAGTATATAATTAAAGTAAGATAAAAATAACATGATTTTTTTTTTTTTTTACAAATGAAGCATGAGCACACATTGCTTTTCATCTTATTAACACAACTAAGCCTTAAAAATACACTTCGGACCACCACTTCAACAAAGGGCAACACAGTGGCAGAGTGGTTAGCATTGTCGCCTCACAGCAAGAGGGTCGCTGGTTCAAGTCCCGTCTGGGTCAGTTGGCATTTTTGTATGGAGTTTGCATGTTCTCCCCAGGCTTGCATAGGTTTCCTTCAGGTTCTCTGGTTTCCCTCACAGTCGGTATAGGTGAATTAGATAAAATAAATAGGCTGTAGTGTTTGTGTGTGTGTGTGTGTGTGTGTGTGTGTGTGTGTGTGTGTGTGTGTAGGTGTGTGTGTGTGCGTGTGTGTGTGTGTGAGAGAGAGAGAATGAGTGTGTGTGTGAGAATGAGTGTGTATGGGTGTTTCCCAGTACTGGATTGCAGTTGGAAGAGCATCCAAGGTGTAAAACATATGCTGCATAAGTTGGTGGTTCATTTCACTGTGGCGACCCTTGATGAATAAAGAGACTAAGCAGAAGGAAAATGAGTGAATGAATGAATGAATAAATGTAGGATGTTTAACAGAGCAAGTAATTTGTCACAGTATTTCCAATATTTTTTTTCTTTTGGACAAAGTCTCATTTGTTTTATTTTGGCTTGAATAAAAGCAGGGTTTGTTTTTAAAACATTTTAAGGTCAATATTATTAGCCCCCTAGCCCACTGATTCAGAATCAGAATCAGTTTTATCGCCGAGTGTACACACACAAGGAATTTGCTTTGGCTACAGAAGCTTCCAGTGTACATAAAGTGACAAGTGACAACACAGAATAAATATAAAAAAAGAAGACGATAGACATTAAACAGAGATGCGGTCAGTCCAACAAGGTCTGGATGTTGAAATGTATGTACAGATTTGTTATAAATATACAGGTTTTAAGGTGCTGTGTACAGATGCTTAAGAAGTATTGCATTGTATATCGTTATAAGGTGCTGTGTACAAGTGCATATGAGAAAGTATTGCACGTTTAATGCACAATAAGAAAAATAATAACTGTTCATGAGGTAGATGGCCTGAGGAAAGAAACTTTTTCTGTGTCTGGCTGTTTTCGTGCTCGGTGCTCTGTAGCACCGGCCAGGCGGTAACAGTTCGAAGAGGAAGTGTGGTGGGTGCGAGGCGTCCAGGGTGATTTTGCGAGCCCTTTTACTCGCTCTGGAAGAGTACAAATCTTGAAGTGTAGGAAGGGTAGTGCCAGTTATTCGTTCAGCAGTCCGGACTATTCTCTGTAGTCTACGAAGGTCGGATTTGGCTGCTAAGCCGAACCAGACGGTGATTGAAGTGCAGAGGATGGATTGGATGACAGCTGAGTAGAACTGCACGAGCAGCTCCTGTGGCAGGTTGAACTTCCTCAGCTGATGAAGGAAGTACAGTCTCTGCTGGGCTTTCTTCACAATAGAGTCTATGTGAGTGTCCCACTTTAGATCCTGAGAGATGGTGGTGCCCAGGAACCTGAATGACTCCACTGCAGCCACAGTGCTGTTTATGATGGTGAGTGGGGGGATTGCAGGGGGGTTTCTCCTAAAGTCCACTATCATCTCCAGCGCTTTGAGCGTGTTCAGCTCCAGGTTGTTGTATCTGCACCATAAAGCCAGCCGCTCCACCTCCTGTCTGTATGCAGACTTGTCACTGTTCCGGATGAGGCCGATAACAGTAGTGTCGTCCACAATTTTCAGGCGCTTGACGGAGGGGTCTTTTGCGGTGCAGTCGTTGGTGTACAGGGAGAAGAGCAGTGGGGAGAAAACACATCCTTGGGGGGGTACCCGTACTGATGGTGCGGCTGTTGGACATGATTTTGCCCATTCTGACTAGCCGTTATCTATCTGTCAGAAAGCTGGTGATCCACTGACAGACAGAGCTAGGGACAGAGAGCTGGGTCAGTTTGTGCTCGAGCAGTGATGGGACGATGGTGTTGAAGGCAGAACTGAAGTCCACAAACAGAATCCTTGCGTAGTTCCCTGGTTTGTCCAGATGTTGTAGGGTATAATGCAGTCCCATGTTGACTGCATCATCCACAGGCCGGTTTGCTCTATAGGCAAACTGCAGGGGGTCCAGCAAAGGTCCAGTGATGTCCTTCAGATATGCTAGAACCAGTCTTTCAAATGACTTCATGGCCACAGATGTTAAGGCAACAGGTCTGTAGTTGTTGAGTCCGGTGATCTTTTGCTTCTTTTGTATTGGGATGATGATGGTGGAGCCTTTGAAGCAGGATTGAACTATGCGCTGTTCCAATGATCTGTTGAAGATCTGTGAGAAAATGGGAGCCAGCTGGTCAGCACAGGTTCTCAGACAGGCTGGTGAGACACCGTCTGGGCCTGGCGCTTTCCTTCTCTTATGTTTACTGAAGACCTGACCCACATTATCCACACTGATCTGAAGATCAGGGGGGAAGAGGGTTGGCTGGAAGTGTTGATAGCTATGTAGAAACATGGTCAGCGCGGCTGTGGCTGGAAGTAGCTGGAGGTGTTGATGGCTGTGTAGAGAGGTGGTCAGAGTGGGTGTGGGGTGTCTGGTCGAAGGTGTCAAATCTGTAATAGAACATGTTCAGCTCGTTTGCAAGATGTTTGCTGCCATCGATTCTGGGGGAAGGTGTTTTGTAGTTGGTAATGTTTTTCAGGCCTGTGCACACTGATGCAGGGTCATTAGCAGAAAACTGGTTTTCCAGCTTTTTGGCATAATTCTTTTTAGCCACACCAATCTCTCTTGTCAATGTGTTACTAGTTTTATTGTACAGAATCCTGTCCCCACTCCTGAAGGCATCCTCTTTGACCTGACGAAGCTGAACCATGGTTTATCATCGTTAAATAAGTAGGTCCTGGTAGGGATGCATAACTCCTCTCAAAAACTGATGTATGATGTTACAGTCTCTGTGAGCTCGTCCAGGTCGGTGGCTGCAGCTTCAAAAACACTCCAGTCAGTGCATTCAAAACAGGCTTGTAAGACCTGCTCTGTGTCATTGGTCCATCTCTTAATAGTCCTTAATACTGGCTTAGTAGTTTTAAGTTTTTGCCTGTAATGTTGGTATAAGATGAACCAGGCAGTGATCGGAGAGTCCTAGAGCTGCTCTGGCGACAGAGTGATATGCATCTTTTATTGTTGTGTAGCAATGGTCCAAAATGTTATTGTCTCTGGTGGGGCATGTAATGTGCTGTTTGAATTTAGGCAGCTCATGTGTGAGTTTTGCCTGATTAAAGTCACCAAGACTGATAAAAACAGAGTCTGGGTGTTTTTGTTCTGTCTCTGTGATTAGATCAGCCAGCAGCAAAAGAGCAGTACTCACGTGTGCATGCAGTGGGCTGTAAACACCGATCAGAATGAACGAGGAAAACTAGAACGAGAACGGCTTACAGTTAATGAAAAGCACTTCCACATCAGGACAGCACATCTTCTTTAACACAGTTACATCCGTACACCAGCTTCTGTTGATGTAAAAGCATGTCCCCACCACCGCACGTTTTCCCTGTTGCTACCGTGACGCGATCTGCTCTGTACACCTGAAAGTCCGGTAGGTGTAATGCGCTGTCTGGAATGGCTTCGTTTAGCCAGGTTTCCGTGAAACACAGCGCAGCAGAGTTGTTAAAGTCCTTATTTGTGCGTGTGAGCAGAAGTAATTCCTCCATTTTGTTAGGAAGAGAGCTGAGATTCGCCAGATGAATGCTAGGCGATGCCATTCTGAAGCCGCGTTGTCTTTTCTTGACGAGCGCGGCGGCTCGCTTCCCACGCCCTACCAGGACCTACTCATCATTTAACAATGATAAACCATGGTTCACACCAAAACTTAGACAGCTTCGTCTGGTCAAAGAGGATGCCTACAGGAGTGGGGACAGGATTTTGTACAATCAGGCCAGGAACACACTGACAAGGGAGATTGGTGTGGCTAAATAGAACTCTGCCAAAAAGCTGGAAAACCACACCAGTTTTCACACCCGCCCTGACCATCTTTCTACACAGCTATCAACACCTCGAGCAATCTCCAGCCACACCCGCCCTGACCATCTTTCTACACAGCCATCAACACCTCCAGCCACACCCGCCCTGACCATCTCTCTACACAGCCATCAACACCTCCAGCCATCTCCCTCTCCCCCCCTGAACTTCAGATCAGTGTGGATAATGTGCGTCAGGTCTTCAGTAAAAAAAAGAGAAGGAAAACACCAGGCCCAGACAGTGTCTCACCAGCCTGTCTGAGAACTTGCGCTGACCAGCTGGCTTCCATTTTCTCACAGATCTTCAACAGATCATTGGAACAGCGCATAGTTCCATCCTGCTTCAAACGCTCCACCATCATCCCAATCCAGAAGAAGCAAAAGATCAGTGGACTCAACGACTACAGACCTGTTGCCTTAACATCTGTGGCCATGAAGTCATTTGAAAGACTGGTGCTAGCATATCTGAAGGACATTGCTGGACCCCCTGCAGTTTGCCTATAGAGCAAACCGGTCTGTGAATGATGCAGTCAACATGGGACTGCATTATACCCTACAACATCTGGACAAACCAAGGAACAACGCAAGGATTCTGTTTGTGGACTTCAGTTCTGCCTTCAACACCATCGTCCCATCACTGCTCGAGCACAAACTGATTCAGCTCTCTGTTCCTAGCTGGATCAATGGATCACCAGCTTTCTGACAGATAGATAACAGCTAGTCAGAACGGGTTTCCCCACTGCTCTTCTCCCTGTACAACAACAACTGCACCGCAAAAGATCCCTCTGTCAAGCTCCTAAAGTTTGCGGACGACACTACCATTATCTGCCTCATCCGGAATGGTGACAAGTCTGCATACAGACAGGAGGTGGAGCGGCTGGCTTTATGGTGCAGATACAACAACCTGGAGTTGAACACGCTCAAAACGGTGGAGATGATAGTGGACTTTAGGAGAAACCCTCCTTCACTCCCTCCGCTCACTATCATGGACAGCACTGTGGCTACAGTGGAGTCATTCAGGTTCCTGGGCACCACCATCTCTCAGGATCTAAAGTGGGACACTCACATAGACTCTATTGTGAAGAAAGCCCAGCAGAGACTGTACTTCCTTCGTCAGCTGAGAAAGTTCAACCTGCCACAGGAGCTGCTCGTGCAGTTCTACTCAGCTGTCATCCAATCCATCCTCTGCACTTCAATCACCGTCTGGTTCGGCTCAGCAGCCAAATCCGACCTTAGTAGACTACAGAGAATAGTCCGGACTGCTGAACGAATAACTGGCACTACCCTTCCTACACTTCAAGAACTGTACTCTTCCAGAGTGAGTAAAAGGGCTCACAAAATCACCCTGGACGCCTCGCACCCACCACACTTCCTGTTCGAACTGTTACCGTCTGGCCGGTGCTACAGAGCACTGAGCACAAAAACAGCCAGACACAGGAAAAGTTTCTTTACTCAGGCCATCTACCTCATGAACAGTTGATATTTTTCCTATTGTGCAATAAACGTGCAATACTTTCTCATACGCACTTATACACAGCACCTTATAACAATATACAATACAATACTTCTCCTTATGCATTCACAGCACCTTATAACCTGTATATGTACAACAAATCTGTACATACATTTCAACATCCAGGTCTTGTTGGACTGACTGCATCTCTGTTTAATGTCTATCGTCTTTTTTTAATATTTATTTTGTGTTGTCACTTGTCACTTTATGTACACTGGAAGCTTCTGTAGCCAAAGCAAATTCCTTGTGTGTGTGAAGCACACTTGGCAATAAAACTGATTCTGATTCTGATCAATTGTTTATTTGTTAATACTTTTCATCTTCTCAGATGTTTCCATTGAGTTGTTACTTAAAAGTAATGGGAGTTCCCAGATCAGTGGGAGAGAGGGGTGTTTTTTTCATTACCTGATGTGGCTCACATCAGGTTTTATGCATATTTGCATAATTGATTCCAGACTCCAGTCTGTTGAAGGATGCTGTGATCAGGATCAGCAAACATGCAACAGACTAAACCAGGATGCACTGATAAAACTAGGTCAAGCTGTGCTTTTTCTGTTATACTGGCTTTCTGAATTCTAGTTTTATGCAATGCCCCTCAGGCAAATATTCATACACCTTGCAAACAATAATGGCAATGGGCATGCTAAGTAAGATAATAGTATGGGTGATTCTTTAAAAGGCCTGTTTGGCATGGTTGAGCTTAAATGTCTGCCAAACAGGAAGTGATAGCAGAAGCAGAAAAGATAGCGGTTACAGTCAATAATCAGGCAAGGGGTCATTTCTCTGCAAACGCATTTCAAAAATAAACAATCATTAGTAAGATTAGCCCTATTTTTTTGCTTTTGTTATAAGTAAATTTATAATCAAGCACGTTTGCACTTTAACTTAAGTTATATTGTTATGTAATTGGAGGAATTTATACTTCTACAGGAGTAATTATTAGGTCTAATCACTGATTCTCAGACATTTTACTACACAGCATGTACCAATTTAGCATGTTTGATCTGTGAAACAAGACCTGATTAATACAAAAAAAAAAAAAAAAACATTTTAGGGATAACACAATGGTTTGACAAAAAACAATATACTTCAACATTAAAGCAATATAATTTCTCAGTATGTACAGTTTCTAATATGTGTATCAAAATGATGGACTTGATGTAGTGTTGCTGTCCCCACCCTAACCATCACTCTCTGCCCTAGTTGCATTAGACACATCATAGGAATTTTTTTTTTACAATGAGGCTATTCATACAGTACCTGTTTAGAAAAATCGAGATGGAACAGGCCATGGGTCTTCAAACATATTTTCAAAGCTAAAATAATTTAACCTGATCGTCCTGAACACAGACCATTTTAATGTGGTCATGTCATTGGCACAATGAACATTTCCTGCTTGCTATCAAACTATTTCATAACAACAATAAGAGGCAGTTCAATCATAACTTAATGTTTAAACAGCTATCATTACATTTTTTATCAATATTTGTCTCTTTTTGGATTCTCGGAAGCTATAGAAATAAAAAATGTAAAACAGGAAATACATTGGGACCATTGTTTTTGTTTACATCCCTTAAAAATGGTCTATAAAGTCAGGCAGACTGCAGGAACACTTCCTGTGTGATGTTAATCACTAATTAAAATACATTTTATCCTGTTTTCTACAGACCAACACTTTCCAGTGCATTTTGACCACAGATGGATTACGTTCATTTGCTCTGCTTCGCTACAGTGACATGAACTGGGGTCCAGGTCAAAGAACCCATCATGATGCTCTTATAGGCTACACAGACGGCAAAAGCAACTTCCATAATGAGATTCCAAATCCGCCAAACAACTTGTTTGACACTGGAGGGCGATATCGTCCTCAAACTGTGACAGGTAACACAGGTGAACTGGGGAAGCTGGTGTATGACTTGACAGGATCTGATAAAACCAGCTCAGATCCACAGAGACAATGCCAGATATGGGCCTTCAGTGAGCCAGATCCCAAAGAATGGGCATTAGGGCTGGCACCATGTCCCTGTACCCGTGTACAGGCACAGGAGGATCTGGCCTTTGGACCTGAGACTCTACCAACAGAACAGACCGTGCAAGTGAGGGACCTCAGAAGTATGAGATGGGGTGGCAAAAGGGGCCATGTCATTCAGTCCATCCTCTTTAACAAACAAAGAGCAGGAAAGAGATGTGTGTATGATCCAGAGGGGCCCCTGCTGGCTGGATACAGTGAAAGGTTCTTTACTGAAGACAAGACACAACAACATATAGGTAAAGTGATTCCCAAGCTTTAGGGAGTAATGGAATACAAGTAACTTATTTATGAATAGTATCAAATGAACAAGTGAAAAATATAAAATATGAGTTAATGTATTTAATGTCTGTTACCTTTTAAATGAGTGGTAATTGAATTAGTTACATCCAAAAAGTATTTTAAATTACCAAAGTGATTATTTTTGAAGTTCAATCTTATTTAGACATTGATGTCAACTGTAATTGGCAATTAATGTAAGCTGCAATTAACCATTCCTTGACTTCTGCTCATTAGAAAATAAGAGGGACCATAGTTCTGTGTAAGCTTTCACATATCGTATTTTCACATATTCTCCTCAATAGAAAATAAGACTTATTAAACTTCCTTAAAAACAGGGTTATTTTTATACATTCAAATATTATTTTCTCTTGTGTGCTGTATATATATATATATATATATATATATATATACAGCACA
>CAIGQQ010030230.1:242327-260781 GCA_903798035.1 Danio albolineatus | reverse complement strand
CCAGCTGGGTCAATTGGCATTTCTGTGTGGAGTTAGCATGTTCTCCCGATGCGTGGGTTTTCTCCAGGTGCATGAGTGTGTATAAGAATAAGTAAGTGGTTCATTCCGCTGTGGCGACCCCTGATGGATAAAGGGACCACACCAAAGAAAATGAATGAATGAACATATTTTGATATCTTTCTTTTTGTTGCATCCCTTATTGAGCCATGGGGCATAACAAAGTTACTGTTTAAATTTTTAAAGGAATATTTAAAGGGATAGTTCTTATAAAAATGAAAATTTACTAGCCCACAATTGGTTCCAAACCTTTATGAGTTTCTTTTTTTGTCTGCTGAATCTAAAAGCAGATATTTTGAAAGAAGCTGGAAATCAGTAACAACTGACTAAATAAATACTAATTAAATACTAAGTATTAAATTAAATTAAATACTAAGTATTAAATACTAATACTAAGATAAATACTAATTAAATGTTACCAGATTCCAGCTTTCTTTAGAATATCTTCTTCAACAGAATAAAGAAGATAAAATATGTTTGTAACAAGTCAATGGTTTGCAAATGATGACAGATTTTTTTTAGTTTTGGGTGAACTATTCCTTTATTTTATTTTTTTCAAGATTCAAATTTAGGAGTGTCTGATGGTCAACATCTATCTGTGACTGGATTGATATATGCATTTCATTCACTAGGGTAAACACGTGTTTAAGTAGTAGCCTTTTAGATTTTCCATTGATGCTACAGTAGACACTAATGCAACATGCTTAAGGGAAAAATAAAAAATAAAAACTCTAAAAAGCTAAAAACCTCATATAATTTCCTTAGAAATTAGAGGACAGTGTTTATATATCTTAGTTGTGACACAGGATATAAACCCCTAAGTATTCAAAAATATCTACAATCCCAAATCAGAAAAAGTGGGAACAAAATGCAAATAAAAAAAGAAAGTATGATTTATTTAGTAGTGTTACAGACAACACAACAAACATTATTGAATGTGTTTCTCATGATTTTTATTTATTTATTTTTATTTTGGTTCTTGCAACACATTTACAAAAAGTTGTAACACTGAAGACATCATGTGATTGAGTGTTTCAGGTGTAATTTTGTCCCATTCCTGAAAACAGGCCTTAAGGTGGGCAACAGTATGGGGTCTTCGTTGTTGCATTTTGTCCTTCAAAATTCTCTGTTAGAGAATGCCTGGGACTGCAGACAGGCCAGCAAAGTACCTGTATCCTCTTCCTCCACAGCCAGGACTTTGTAATGAATGTGCAAAATGTGGTTTTGCATTGTCTCGTTGAAATTTGAATGGGCTTCCCAGGAAGAAAATGTCTTTTTCAGCATTAATGATGTCATCACAAAATACCTTTGCCAAGGGCATTGACACAATCCCATATCATGACAGACCCTGGCTTTTGGACTTTTTGAAGTTGCAGCCTGCATGATTCTTTGCCTCTTTGGTCTGAAGCACATGGCATCTATTTCTCCCAAAATACCTGAAATACTGATTAATCTAACCACAGTACACGTTTGTGACGGTATGCCTCAGAGCCAAGAGAAGTTGACGGTGCTTCTAAACACTGTAAACATTGGGCTTCCTTTTGGCACAGTACACTATTAATTGGCATTTGTGCATGTGACTACATATTGTGGTACTTGACAAAGGTTTTCCAAAGTAGTCCTGACCCCATATGGTGATACTGCTTACAGATGAATGACAATTTTTGATGCAGTGCCACCTGAAGGATCGGAGCTCACAGCTTAGGCTTGCACCCTTGTCCTTTACTTGCTGAAATTCCTCCAGATTTCTTGAGTATTTAAATTTTTATTCACTGTTGTAGGTGAAATATTCAAAAGTCTTTGTATCTTTCATTGAGGAACATAGTTTTCAATAATTTTCTTATTTGTTGGCAAACAGGTGATAATCAGCCCATCTTTGCTCCTAAAGGACTAGACCTTTTTTGGATGCTACTTTTGTATTAAATCATAATTACAATCACCTGTTGCCAGAAATTATGCAATTACTACACTCAAATGATGTTGACTCATTTCTTAACAATGCTAATTAGTCAGCAGTGTAAATACCTTAACAAGCTGTTGTACTTGGCTAAAGAAAAGAAAACATGGCCACAACAAATGCGCTGTCTGTTGAAACAATACTTAGCGTAATAAAACTTCTTCAAGAAGGAAATCCAACTTGTAGAACAGCAAAATATTTTGGCTACTCCCAGCTGCATCTAAAATGTTGTGTGAGTATATATAATAATAATTAAAGATTATAAAAGGAAAACAAACAGGGATACCAAGGATGACATTAAAAAAAGAAGCAGGATACAAAACACAATGGAATTCGCCTTGAAAACTGTAAATTTACAACAAAACAAATAAAAATGAAATAGGCAGAAACAGGAGACAGAATCTGCGTCAGAATGCTGGGCTTAAATACAGAAAGACCAAAAGTAATATATATTCATTCATTCATTTTCTTTTCGGCTTAGTCCCTTTATTAATCCGGGGTCGCCACAGCGGAATGAACCGCCAACTTATCCAGCATTTGTTTTACGCAGCGGATGCCCTTCCAGCCACAACCCATCTCTGGGAAACACATCCATACATTGACATTCACACACATAAACTACGGACAATTTAGCTTACCCAATTCACCTGTACCGCATGTCTTTGGACTGTGGGGGAAACCGGAGCACCCGGAGGAAACCCACGCAACCACGGGGAGAACATGCAAACTCCCCACAGAAATGCCAACTGGCCCAGCCGGGGATCGAACCAGCGACCTTCTTGCTGTGAGGCGAACGTGCTAACCACTAGGCCACCGTGGCGCCCAGTAATATATATAATTAGCCATGGTGGCTAAGTGGTTAACAGCAAGTACTGTAGGTTGCTAGTTCAACTAGGAGGCCTTTCTGTGTGGAGTTTGCATTTTGTGATGAGCCCCCTTGTGATGAAAAAAAAAAAAGATTAATAAAACTATTTTGGGAAAATTGGAGTAAGTAGTTTGGACTAACATTTTCTGCAACATGAGTTGAGCCTCTTATACAGTTAAATGGCAAAGTGAATGCAAATAAGTATCAGAAGTTCATGCTTTAAGCAGTTCCTTTGCTGCATCACCCAGTTATTTTAAGCCAGAAATTGCCTTGCAGGACAACGAACCCCTTGTCAAACATCAAAATGGACAGTTCCTTGATGCTGAAAAGACTAAAATAGTAAAATGGCCAGCTCAGAGTCCTGATGTAAACCTAAATGAAACTATCTGGAAATTCTTGGTACGAATTACAGGGGGTGTGATCCCCCTAATTAATGCCTAAATGTAAAGTAAAATTAGATGCATTGTTTGTATTTTTAATTGACACCTACATGGAAGTTACACTCAATCACTCAATTTACTTTGGCTTTGTCCCTGATTTATCAGGGGTCAACATAGCGGAATAAACTGCCAATTCCTCTGGCATATGTATTATGTGGCGGATGCCCTTCCAACTGCAACCCAGCACTGGATACTTCTTTTTAATTTCAATTTCTTTGCTGAAACAGAAGGAACAAATGTACACTGAAAGAAGCGGTTGGTGGAAAAATACAATTAAGGTAGGTTATATTTTGTGCAAGACTTCTGCTTGATAAATATGGCCTGTTTGGCAGGTCACATCAATCAGCTTGTATATATTTTGGTGCAAGTTAACAAATAAAAGCTTTCACACAGGCTGCAAAAGCAACTGTAAATTACTACAGCAGAAATCATGTGAAGTGTGAATCATGTATAAATGTAGTCTTCTCTATCTACAAACAGAACTATCCCATTCCTGGTAGCTACCACATCCGAGATTTCTTAGAGGAGACAGAACTCAACCCTGTGCCTAGGACGTACAGCTTCAAAGGACCTGGACGAAATACCCTCATGTCCACCATGGGTCAAGGGGAAATGCTACTGCCCGGGGCATATAACTTCACCAATTCGACCACTGAGGCTCTCCGGTGCCAAGCAACTTACTCTTTCAGAAGCTGTCCCAGGCCTAACAACTATACTTTAGGCCTCAGGGATAAGGTCAGTCAGCCACAATGAACAGGACATCATTCCAATTACCTCTGAGGAATCAAATAATTCTCAAAGAGGTTACCACTCTGAAACCAATACAACATTCAGATTTATACTATACCATGTGTTGGTAGTGTAGTGTAAACAGCAGTACACTGCATTTTCTGGTACTTGATGCTAAAAATAGAACATTTGTATAACAGTGGCCCAAATAAAGATACTGCCTAAGTTCATGATTGTATGTGTCAATTCATGTATCAGTGTTTGTGTATTTAACACAGGATATTAACCTCTCACCTGGCCATTATGATGTTACAGAGAAGCCAGTCTCCAAGTCACCCTGCAAGTGAGTAGCCTTCATACTCAGCATGTCTTCATAAACTCTGAATCAGTCAACATGTCTTTGTAGTTATTATTATTTAATATACAGTGGAATAGCAATGATGTAGGAAAGGCCTCAAAAGTATGATTAAGTATGATTTAATGACCTGGCTGCAGCCATTGTGAAAGAGTTTGTGACACTTGCATGTTTGCTCAAAACATTTTCTCTACAGTCATTATCAAATCCATCCATAGCAAAACCCCAAAATGACATAAGTGATCCCACATATTGAATAACAGAACAAAAATAGTGAAGGAGTGTTTAGATGCAGGGACAACACAGTGGCGCAGTAGCTGCTGCTGTCGCCTCACAGCAAGAAGGTCGCTGGTTCGAGCTTCGGCTGGGTCAGTTGGCATTTCTGTGTGGAGTTTACATGTTCTCCCCGTGTTCGTGTGGGTTTCCTCCGGGTGCTCCGGTTTCCCCCACAATCCAAAGACATGCGGTACAGGTGAACTGGGTAGGCTAAATTGTCCGTAGTGTATGTGTGTGAATGAGAGTGTATGGATGTTTCCCAGCGATGGATTGCAGCTGGAAGGGCATCCACTGCGTAAAACATTTGCTAGATAAGTTGGCGGTTCATTCCGCTGTGGTGACCCCAGATTAACTTCTGCAGAGTTTAGCTCCACCTTACTTCAACATCCATGTCAGAAAGTCTCTAGTATACCCAGTGAGGAGTTTATTAGCTGGTTCACGTGTGCAGTTGAGGTTGAAGCAAACTCTGCAGGACCCCCCAATAAGTTCCAATGGATTTTCTCACTTGTACATAAACAATAAGGTCAGTATTTAGAGTTTACAGCATCTACAACTTCTCAATTAGCAGAATTTATTTCTCTACCACCTATATGATGCGACTAACAACAGTTCTAATCATGGTTTAAATGATGTATGTATAAAGCAGAATTTAAGAAAACCTTTTGGTTTTGGGAGTCAAAGGCTGCTATCATGTTATACTTACAAAGATTTGGTTGAAATTTGTTACATGCAACTGAAAAACTAAAGACTTATTTATTTATAAATTTATAAACTTAATTCTGTATATGTGTTCAGCTGCAATACACAGTTGTACAGTGGTATAAAGGCCTTTTACACCCCTGTGAATGCTGCATAATTTCATTCATATCAGCTAGTTTTCTTTTTTATTAACATAAATTGTGCTAAAATTCAAATAAGTATCAGACTGATATAATAGAAGAAACCTTATTGTGGTGTTTGATCTGTATTGGCTGGCTCTTCCTCTTCTTCTACTTGTCTGTCCCATTTTATTATCTTCTGCTATGATACATATCTCTTATTGCAGACATGTGATGTTCCGATCAGTGGTACAGAGAGTCAGCTTTCTCCCGGTAAGTTTCAATGTGAATATCAGTAACTTAACTTTTATGCATACATTAAAACCTCCTTTACCCCAGGACGTTTTATAAAGCATCAGCAATCGTGTGTGCATCTCATGCACTCCAGTGTTGGCTGGTTATTTGAGCTGTGCTGGCAGCTGTCTTGTGCTGACAGAACAGAGAAGATGCTAAATCATCCTCTGGGTCTCATTAGGGTGAACATTAGGGCTTTGTGTAGTTGTTAGAGAGTGTTGTTGCATGTATGACAAGTAATTTGTCAAAGGTTAAGTAGCAACAAAACCTCAAACTTATTCTTAAGAGAACATCTTTATTTTTATATAGCTTTTACAATGTACATTGTGTCAAAGCAGCGTAACATAGAAGATTACAGTAAATTGAAACTGTGTCAGGCCAGTTTTCAGAGTTTAAGTTAAAGATAAAAGATCAACAGCAGATGGTCAAAAATATTATCTTTCACAGCTTATGTTATGAAGCAGACGGACAGACAGGGTAAGTGAAAAGTTAAACAGTTTATTATGACAACAATGAAGGTAGGGTTGGTGGATGAGCAGGTTGACAATTGTCCTTATCTTCAGCAGAGTGGGTGAGACATGATAGGAAGATGGACAGCACACACCAGATATCTTGGACGGAGGACACACAGATGACAGACACACCACAGACTGGATACTCTGGATACAGGAACGACTAGGAGGAAACAGAGAGACGGTAAGTACTGGAATTCAGGTTTTGTGAATGTTGCTCAGATGAGGGAACACTCAGAGTCCGCTTCGTGCAAACGAGCCCGGACCCTGAGTGTTGTGAAGAGTGGATCTTTATGGAGTGCTTGGTGATGGGAGACAGCTGTGTGATGATTAATACTCAGGTGAACGTGCTCGGTGTGATTGAGTGCCGGGAAAGCCTGACCAATCCGTGACATTACCCCCCTCCCCAGGGCCTGCTACTGAGGACCTAGACCTCCGACGCCGTGGTGGTCTACCTCGTCCACGAGGTGCCGGGAACTCGTGGTGATTGGAGTGGAATTCATCCATGAGTGCGGGATCTAGGATGTCGGCTCCGGAAACCCATGATCTTTCTTCTGGACCGTACCCCTCCCAGTCGACGAGGTATTCCAGCTGACCACCACGACGCCGGGACCGCAGGATGTCCTTTACGGCATAGACAGAGCCTTCCTCCAGCATCAGTGGGGGAGGGGGTTCCTCTTCGTGGCCAGGCTCTGTGGAGGGAAGAACAGGTTCGTGATAAGGCTTGAGGAGTGAGACATGGAAAGTGAGGTGGATGCGGTACTGTGCAGGGAGTTGTAGCTTGTAAGTGGCGGGGTTGACCTGTTCCAGGATGGTGAAGGGACCATCGAATCTGGAACTGAGCTTCCTGGAGAGCTTCCTCATCCGTTCTTCTCCTATCGGCCACAACTTTGTTTCTGCGGACTGCCCTCTGGAGATGATGATGAGCCTCGTCCGAGACTCTCTCGCTCTCCCGGAACCAGTGATCCACTGCGGGGACATCAGATGGTTCGCCATCCCAGGGGAATAGTGGAGGTTGGACACCTAGAACGCACTGGAATGGCATGAGTCCGGTGGTGGGTTGCCGCAGTGAATTCTGGGCGTACTCCGCCCAGCCCAGAAACTGGTTTCAGGAGTTCTGATGACCGTGACAGAAGGTCCTCAGGAATCGTCCCACCTCCTGGATTTTTCTCTCTGTCTGGCCATTTGTCTGAGGGTGGTAACCAGACGAGAGGCTGACGGTCACACCCAGGAGTTTGAAAAAGGCTTTCCACAGCCTAGAAATAAATTGAGGACCTCTATCCGAAACAATGTCCTCAGGTAGACCAAATGATCAGAAGACTTGGTTGAAGATTTGTTCCGCTGTCTCTAGGGCTGTGGAAAGCCCCTTCAACGGAATTAATCAAACAAATTTAGAAAAATCGATCGACAATTACCAGGATGCAGGTGTTGCCATCAGAGCAAGGTAAATCCGTCACAAAATCCACTCCTAGGTGTGACCAGGGATGATTCGGGACTGGCAAGGGATGGAGTTTTCCGGCAGGTAGGTGACGAGGGCTCTTGGATTGTGCACACTCCTTGCATTCAGGTCAATAGGAGATGGAGAAGTGAAATCTTGAAAAGAAAAGTGACCATCGGGCCTGATGAGGACACAGTCTTTTTGCTTCTTTAAGGTATTGTAGATTTTTGTGGTCCGTAATTACTTGGAAAGGGTGTTGGGCTCCCTCCAACCAATGATGCCACTCCTCTAATGCGAGCTTGATGGCGAGAAGCTCTCTATCGCCGATGTTGTAGTTCTGCTCCGCTGGGCTCAGCTTCCGCGAGAAATAGGCGCATTGATGGAATAATGGTGGTGCACCATGATACTGGGAAAGTACTGCTCCTACTCCCGTGGTGGATGCATCGACTTCCAGCGTGAAAGGGAGATCTGGATCAGGATGAGTCAGGAGTGGAGCTTTGGTGAACACCTCCTTGAGATGATGGAAGGCTGCCGCTGCTTCAGAGGACCAGATTAGTTTCTTTGGTTTGTTTTTGAGAAGGTTGGTGAGTGGAGTGGTGATAAGACTGTAATTCTGAATGAAACGTCGATAGAAATTAGCGAATCCAAGGAATCTTTGGAGTTCTTTAATGGAGGTGGGTTCTGGCCAGAAAACTATGGAGTGGACCTTCCCCTTGTCCATACGGACACCTGATTGATCAATATTATACCCGAGGAACTGGACAGATGGTTGATGAAAGGAGCATTTTTCAGCTTTCAGATACAGATGGTTTTCCCGTAATGTTTGAAGGACCTCCGCAACGTGGTGGCGATGTTCGGCCTCACTCCGGAAGTAGATGAGAATATCATCTATATAGACTATGACAAATCGATGGAGAAACTCCCGTAGTACTTCATGAATGAAGTGTTGGAATACGGAGGGGGCGTTGACCAGGCCATATGGCATGACCTGGTACTCATAGTGACCAGTAGGGGTCATGAAAGCCGTTTTCCACTGATCCCCCTCACGTATTCTCACCAGATTGTATGCGCTGCGGAGGTCCAACTTGGTAAAGATCCTGGCCGATCTTAATTGTTCCAGGGCCGCAGGGATGAGGGGAAGTGGATAACGGAACTTGACTGTACTTCTGTTCAGGACACGGTAGTCAATGCATCGCCGCAGCCCTCCATCCTTCTTGGCCACGAAGAAAAAACTGGAAGCTGCGGGTGACTTGGAATGACGAATATACCCCTGACTCAGAGCCTCTTGTATGTACTCCTTCATGGCCGTAGTCTCCGGAAGCGATAACGGGTAGATCTTCCCTTTAGGCAACTGGGCATCTGGAACTAGGTCAATAGCACAGTCCCATGGCCGATGTGGAGGTAGCTGGGAAGCTCTCTTGGGGCAGAAGACGTCCTGGTAAGGAGAGTAGATCTCAGGGATATGAACAGATTGCTTTTCGACTGGACTTTCGACGGACGTGACATAAACAGATAGGGGTTTACGAATCTGAAGAGGAAGATTGGGAAAACAGTCTGGTGAAAAGTACTCACCCCATCTTTTAATCTCTCCTGTGCCCCAAGAGATGATGGGATCGTGCTTCACCAGCCACGGGCGCCCTAGGGTGACATCCATATTTGCACCCTCCAGAACCAAGAATTGAATGTGTTCATGATGTAAGAGTCCAACTTGGAGGTGTATGGGTTCACATTTACGGTGAATACTTGCCGGGGAATGGATGTTCTTGGTTATGGGTTGGATCTGGTAGACATGCGTTGAGGCTTCAGTGCTGAGTTTAAGTTGGCGACAGAGGGCATTGGAGATGAAGTTTCCAGCTGACCCGGAGTCAATAAGCGCAGTGACTAAAACGGAGACAAGAGGGGTAGTTAATTGAACAGTTGTAGTGAGTGGATGGATCTGTTCTATCTTCGAACTAAATACACTCACTGAGGAACGTGTGGGACGGAGTGGACAGTTGAGCCTGACATGTCCGTTGGCACCACAGTACAGACATAGACCCCGGGTCAGCCTCCTCTGTTGCTCGGTGGCTGTTAGTCTACCAGATTCGAGGAGCATGGGTTTGGGTTCTGGAGGGGCTACTGACTCAGATGAACGAAGTTCTTGGGTCAGGGGCTCAGGATCCTGTTGATAGGTTTTGAGACGATCAGAGCATCTGAGAGAGTGTTTAATAAACTTCTCCAGGCCCATACTATCATCCAATGCTGCCAGTTGTAATCGGAGTTTCGGCTCATAGCCGAGCCGGTAGGTCGTGAGGAGAGATTGCTCGTTCCATCCACTGGCGGCCGCCAAAGTCCGGAAACGGAGAACATAATCCTGTGTGGACATCGTACTTTGCTTGAGATGAAATAATTGCTCTCCAGCTGCTATTTCTCCATCTGAACGGCCAAAAACCTCCTTGAAATATTCCGTGAATGTTTGGATCGAATTCATTACCGGCCCGGCTTGGTTCCAGATGGTTTCTGCCCATCGAAGAGCCAATCCAGAGAGAAGGGAGACAATATAGGCAATCTTGGAACGATCTGTGGGATATAGAGAGGGTTGCATGGCAAATATTAGGGAACATTGCAATAAAAATCCGTTGCACTCCTCCACCCCGCCTGAGTAGGGCGCTGGTCGAGCCATGGGACTGGAAGAGGTGGTAGACGAAGAAGAAGTCGAGGCGGAAGTGCTCGGTGCTGGTGGTGCGTTGGGAAGTGGAGCTGATGGCATCAGAATTCTCTTCAACGTGTCCACCAGCTCTTGGAAGTGATCGGGAGTGCTCATGTTGTCAACAGTTGTAAGGTCCGGGCTTCTGTTATGAAGCAGACGGACAGACAGGGTAAGTGAAACGTTAAACAGTTTATTATGACAACAATGAACATCAACGGGAGTGAGGGTAGGGTTGGTGGATGAGCAGGTTGACAATTGTCCTTATCTTCAGCAGAGTGGGTGAGACATGATAGGAAGATGGACAGCACACACCAGATATCTTGGACGGAGGACACACAGATGACAGACACACCACAGACTGGATACTCGGGATACAGGAACAACTAGGAGGAAACAGAGAGACGGTAAGTACTGGAATTCAGGTTTTGTGAATGTTGCTCAGATGAGGGAACACTCAGAGTCTGCTTCGTGCAAACGAGCCCGGACCCTGAGTGTTGTGAAGAGACGGTCTTTATGGAGTGCTTGGTGATGGGAGACAGCTGTGCGATGATTAATACTCAGGTGAATACTCAGCTGTGTCAACCCCGGATTAATAAAGGGACTAAGCCAACAAGAAAATGAATGAATGAATGATGTGATTTGAACAGGTGATTGTAATTAAGATTTGGTACAAAAGCAGCATCCAAGACAGGTCTAGGTCTAGAGCAAAGATGGGCTGAGGATTGCCAATAAATATGAAAAAGTTTGCCAATAAATATGGGAGAAAGTTATTGAAATGTTTAAAAACAATGTTCTTCAAAGAAAAATCGGAAGACATTTGGATATTTCATCTTCAATATTTCACACTTCAACATAATTAAAAGATTCAAGGTATTTGTGAGGAACTTCAGTGCATAAAAGCCAAGGGTGCAAGCCTAAGCTGAACTACTGTTATCCCCTTTAGGCAGCACTGCATCAAGAATCGCCATTCATCTTTAAGTGATATCACCACATAGGGTCAGGACTACTTTGGCAGATCTTTGTCAAATACAGTACCACAATATGTTGTTATATCCACAAATGCCAGTTAAAACTGTACCATGCCAAAAGGAAGCTCTATGTTAACAGTGTCCAGAAATACCATTGATTTATCTTGGCTCAGAGGCATCTGGGATGGACCATCACACAGTGGAAAGAAGAAAAGGATCATCCAGATCATTGTTACAGTACCAGCAAAAAGTACAAAAGCCAGGATCTGTCATGGTATGGGGCTGTGTCACTGTCCTTGGCAAAAGTAACTTGCACTTCTGTGATAACACCATTAATAATCAAAAGTACAGTATAGAGAGGGTCGCCTTCTCTATGTACCTGTTTTAATTTTAAAGTGTTGTGAAAAGGAATGGCAACATTACAAAGTGGGAAATGCTTTACTCATACATTCATTCATTCATTCATTCATTTGATTAATCTGGGGTCGCCACGGCGGAATGAACCGCCAACTTATCCAGCATATGTTTTATGCAGCGGATGCCCTTCTAGCTGCAACCCATCACTGGGAAGCATCCATACACACTCATTCACTCACATACACTACGGACAATTTTTTAGCTTACCCAATTCACCTATACCACATGTCTTTGGACTTGTGGGGGAAACCGAAGCACCCAGAGGAAACCCATGTGAACATGGAATGAACATGTAAACTCCACACAGAAATGCCAACTAACCCAGCCGAGGCTTGAACCAACGACCTTCTTGCTGTGAGGCGACAGCACTACCCACTGTGCCACCGCATCTCCCTAAATGCTTGTCAATCTTTTTTGAAATGTGTTGCAAGAACTAAAATTGGAATGCATATTTATTTTGGGAAAAAAACAAAAAAACAATAAAAATCATGAGGAACACTTGTTTGTTGTATCATCTGCCATGAAAACAAGCCAAAGTAAATTTAGAAATCATTATTTTTTATTTTTTTCTTTTCTTTTCTTTTTTTTGCATTTTTCAACACTGTCGGTACTTTTTCTGATTTGGGGTTGTGTCTACATTTTTTAAAAGATGTTTAGAGTGCATTGAGTCAATAACGTAAATGTAACTTAACTTAATTTATATATATATTCCATTCAATTAATCTTCATTCATTTATTTGTATAGCACTTTTACAATGTAGATTGTGTCAAAGCAGCTTCACATGGATTATAGTAAATTGAAACAGTGTCAGTCCAGTTTTCAGTGTTGAAGTTCATTTTAGGTCAGTTCAGTGTGGTTTAATATTCACTGCAGAGAGTTCAAACACTCTCCCGAACCATGCAAGCCAGTGACGACAGCGGTGAGGAAAAAACTTCACCAATTGGCGAAAGTGAAGGATTAAAAAATCTCACAAGAAACCAGGTTTAGTTGGGCATGACCATTTCTTCTATGGCCAAATGTCTTGTGTAGAGCTGCAGTCTAGGCGCTGGAGGCTAGAGAACACAGGACAGAAGCCAAAAGTGGGAATGGTCACTGGCTGCTTAACAGGCTGGCCCTTCAGGAACAATGCGAGGACTCGTCTGTCACTGCGAGGACCCTGTTACAGGGATCGGTCTCATGCTCTCCACTTTCCATGACCACCACAGCAGCTGCTCAGGATACAGCCTGGTCCAGGATTATGGAAACCTCTGGAATAATAAAAAAACAGACTAACATAAGCACAGATGCCATTCAAATTATAATGTCTTTTGCGAAGTGTGCCCGGCTCCAGTTGCCTTAGATAATGCAGACTAACAATCCTTTAGAGTATTTGGATTTCAAGAGCATTTGTGTTTTATGAGCTATTGCAAAAAGATGTGTCTTTAATCTAGTTTTAAACTGATGGAGTGTGTCTAGAGCTGTGCTAGGAAGGCTGTTCCAGAGTTTAGGTGCCAGATATGAGAAAGATCTACTGCGTACAGTTGATTTTGATATTCTGGGAATAATACATTGTCCAGAATTAATTGAGCATAGAGGCCATGATGGGCTATAATACACCAGGAGCTGCCTCAAATACTGGGGAGCTAAGCTGTTCAGGGCTTTGTAGGTAGTCAATAATTTTTTTTTATTTGTACAATGATTAAAGAACTGGAGTAATATGATGATATTTCTTTGTTCTAGAAAGCACTCTAGCAGCTGCATTTTGAACTAGCTAAAGTTTGTTCATTAGGCCAACAGGGCAACCGCCTAGTAATGCATTACAATAATCTAATCAAGAGGTCATGAAAGCATTAATAAGCTTTTTTACATCAGACATTGATGGCATATGTCAAAGTTTGGCAACATTTTTAAGATAAAAAAAATGCAGTTTTACAGATGCTGGATATTTGGACTTCAAATGACAGGTTGCTATCAAAAATCACAGCCAGATTTTTGGCTGAAGATGAGGACTGGAACTAAGAATCCATCAAGGGTTAGACAGTGTTCTAGGTTTTTGCGTGTGAGGTTTTTGGGTCCAATAGGCAAGACCTCAGTTTTATCCAAATTTAGTAATAAGAAGTTATTAGTCATCCAATTTTTAATATCAGCCATACAGTCTGTTAATTTAGTAAATTCATACAAATTATCAGGATGAGGAGATATAAAGTTGTGTGTAATCAGCATAACAGTGGAAGCTAACTCCATGTTTTTTTAATGATATTGTCTAGAGCAGTGGTTCTCAAACTGTGGTACATGTACCACTAGTGGTACACAAGCTTCCTTCTAGTGGTACTTGGAGGAATCTCTGAATAAGTAAGTAAAGAAATGAACACACTTTTAACCCTGGATGCATATGATAACACCGATGTGATCAGTAAATGGATTTTAATAGGCTAAACCTTTTATTTAAGTGGCTGGCAATAATAAAGATTCTTCATTAGAAGAAGTAATCAGCCTTGTTTTTGAACTGTGCAGTGTTGTAGCTGCTTAATTTGGCCTACTATGCTACTGTACTTCAATACCGGTTATCATGGTGGTACTTGGAGAGACAACTTTTTTCTGAGGTGGTACTTGGTGAAAAAAGCTTGAGAACCACTGGTCTAGAGGTAGCATATATAGGGTGAAAATTAAGAGACTAAGAACTGAGCCGTGTGGTACCACACATTGTACTTTTGATCGATGTGATGCCTCTTCATTAACTGATACAAATTGATAACGTTCAGATAGATAAGACCTGAACCAGGCCAATGCAGTTCCTGTAATACCAACATAATTTTCAAGCCTATCAAGGAGAATATTATGATCGATTGTAACACTATTATGATTCAATAGCACTAAGAGAGAAATGCAACCACGATCGGACGACAGAAGAAAACCATTTGTAACTCTTTGGAGTGCAGTTTCTGTGCTATGAAGTTTTTTCATAAATATTGTTTCTTTGTGGGAAGGAACAGTTAAACAGATAAAACTTTTTTAGAAAAGGCTGGTTTAAAATGGGTCTATAATTTGCTAGTTCTTTGGGATCAAGCTGTGGTTATTTAATAAGATGCTTAATGACAGCTAGTTTAAAAGTTTTAGGCGTTATAAGAGTAGGGATAACTTCAATATGTTAAGAACAGGTTCAGAATGTTCTGAAAACAATTGTTTTAACAATTTGGTCGGCATAGGACAGGGGTGCTCAACCCTGTTCCTGGAGAGCCTCCCTCCTGCAGATTTCAGTTGCAACCCATATCAAACACACCTGCCTGTAATTATCAAGTGCTGTTCAGGTCCCAATTAATTGGTTCAGGTGTGTTTGATCAGAGTTGCAACTAAAATCTGCAGGAGGTTGGCTCTCCAGGAACAGGGTTGAGCACCTCTTGCATAGGATCTAGCAGGTGAAGAAGATATGAGGCATTTGCATTTTATGTGTGCAGTTTTGAAAAATGTGTGTGGTGTTTTGAGAAAAAAAAAGGTGACACTGCTTTGATAACATGGGTAAGCGGTTGAAAAAACAACTGTAAAACCGTCAATCTGTGAAGAGGTTTATTTTAGCTAGAAAAGGTTAAATATCTTTAAGCCACCAGAGTAACATATTTTAAGTTGTGTTGTGTTGTGGATTAAATATAGACTAAATTAAATTATACTTGACAAAAGGGGCTAACAGACATGTATTTAGTGTTTGAAGCTATGGCATAAATGAATATATGACTGTTCATATTGTCTGCAATGATATACAAGTCAAACTAAATTTGGAAATCACTACTTTCTTTTTTATTTGAGTTTTCCATATACTGTCCCAACTTTTTCTGATTTGGGGTTGTATATATATATGTATTTTTTAATTATAGATTCCAATCATTATTTTAAAAAGTGCACAGTGAAAGTACATTGTGATTTTGATAAAGTCCAAAATGACAGTTGAAAAAAAAAAAGTATCATAGAAGTACAGAAGTACATTTGAGTGAATTTTTCAAACAGATGGATAGTTCAACTACATTCTTTTGTTGTGTTGAATTTTTGATGCATTCAGAAAGAGGGACCAGCACCTGTACATTATAACCCAAGACCAAGCACAGGCATTGCAGTAACTTCCTGCTTTAGGTCAACAGTACCACGCCTATATGGTGTGCACTTGGTAAGGTTGCACTATCCTACATTTACAACAGCAAAACCAGTGTATTGATTTGTAAATATCACAGAACTGAAACTTTTTTTTTTTTTCAAAGGGAACTCCAGGACCTGGTACATATCAGCTCACATGGCACGAAGGGTTGCGGAATAGCACTGAGATTAAAATGAACAAGACCCACAACCTCCTTTTTCGCAACATACCTTGAAATTTTTTGTCTTTGGTTTTCCCGTAATTATTAATTTCATTCATTCATTTTTCTTTAGCTTAGCCCCTTTATTCATCAGGGGTAACCACAGTGGAACTGCCAACTTATCCAGCACATGTTTTACACAGGTGTGTTTTCAGGCATGTTATAGTTTACGTTATTTTAAATTGACAATAAATGCAATTAGTTGAGCTTAAAAGTGTTTTTTAACCAGGTAATTATTAAATCATTGTAATATAAAAACCACTGTGTCTTGTGAAATGTTTTAACAAACATTCATCCACTCATTTTCCTTGGGTTTACACTCTGATTTATCAGAGGTCAACACAGTAGAACAAACCGCCAAATTATCCAGCATATGTTTTACACAGCACATGCTCTCACAATCGCACACGCTTATACACTACAGCTAATTTAGTTTATTCAATTCACCTTTACCACGTGTTTGGACTTGTGGGGGAAACCAGAGCACCTGGAGGAAACCCACGTGAACACAGGGAGAACATGCAAACTCCACAGAGAAACGACAACTGGCCCAGCCGTGGGCCAGTAAGCTTCTTGCTGTGGGGCGACGGTGCTCACCACTGCATCACTTTACCGCTGTATTGACAAACATTCTAATTAATATTTACTTTGATATATATTTATCTGTATGTATAAAAATGTATAAAAATGCATTTATAATGATCTAGATCATGATTTAGTACTTTAAGCAATTATTTAAACATTAAATTTATATAAATATTAAATTATATTTATATAAAAATCAAACAATTATACAATTGAAATCTAATTATTTACAAATTATTTAATATCTTTAATAACAATATGTGTACTTGAAAGCTTGTGAGAAGATAAAAACAATGGTTTCATGCATTTTAAAGTATACATTTTAATGTTAAAATATTTAGAAACATGAAAGTGGATTCTCTGTAAAAAAAATCTTAGCAGCTTATGATTTCATTAATATTTTGCACATTTTATTTACATAATGACAGGTCTAATTCTTATGTAATGTGTATTTATGTAGCGCATATATTGTGTATGGCCATACACTTTAAATGCTACACAATCACAAGAGGAGTCTCTCCACATCACCATCAGTGTGCAGCTTCACTTAGATGATGCAACGGCAGCCACAGGAAACTGCGCCAATGCGCTCACCATACTCCAGCTATGGGGGGAGTTGAGAGACAGTGATAGAGGCAATTCGGTGGATAAGGATGATTGTGTATGGCCATGATGGGTAAGGCCCGATGGAGGGAATTCGGCCAGGACACCGGGGTTACACCCCTACTCTTTACGAGAAGTGCCATGGGACTTTTTTAAAGACCACAGAAAGTCAGGACCTCCGTTTAACGTCTCATCTGAAAGACTGTGCCCCTCATGTAATGCACAAAGCTGTGTCATGACTCTCACACTTATTTCTCATAACTTATTTAGCCCAAACAAAGAGGTCAGTGTCAGACAATAAAACAGCTGTTTACAACACTCTCACAGTAATCAGATTAACCCCATTACTGAGGTCATGAAAAACTCTGCTGACATTAATTATACTCTGAATGCACACATGCATGACACGTAACTTCATCGAAAAATCTTAGATAACTAGTTAAATCTCTTTCCGCTCTTTTTGAGGCTTCTGTAGGTTCCATTTGATCGCTAAACACAACAATTCCATAAAAAAAGACTTGTTCATTCATACTTTACAATGTAACAGTTTTTAGGGTATTTTCAGATGTGACCATCTCAATGATGAGTGGCTGACTTATGTGGCGTGGCCTTTAAAAAAGGATAATGGCGAACAATTAATCTTTTTTTTCCCAAGGGGATTTAAAAAAAAATTATATGCGCCATGAACCATACTGTTATGAAACAGACGGGTAGACAGGACGATTCCTATACACAACAGTTTATTAACGACAATACTGAACACACAAGGGATTACCAGATGGATGGGGAAGACGACGAGGGTATAGACAGCACACACCACAGATGGAAGGATCGGGAGGAATGGACGAACAGATGGTTAACATAAACTGGAAACTTGGAGGACGGGACTGGATGATGAGTACACTTAGACTGCAGACGAGGAGGATGGGACTGGAGGATTGATACACTACGGATAGACAGAGGAGCACACAGACGGACGACTTGGATGGCGTGGGTGACGTGGAGGCCTTGGAAGGCTGGCAAGCCGTGGAAGGCTTGTAGTAAGTCGTGGAGGGTTTGGGAGCCGAAGAAGGCTTGACGGGCTTGGAAGCCGTGGAAGGCGTGACGGGCTTGGAAGCCGTGGAAGGC
>CAIGQQ010030230.1:215608-228891 GCA_903798035.1 Danio albolineatus | reverse complement strand
CCGCGCGGCGTATGAGAGAAATAAACCCTCTGCATTTCTCGGTAACTATGCTCTCTGTAGGTAGCGTCAGAAAGCCATGTGTGTATACACTATTGTAGGGGTCCAAGCTACATTAAATAGACCGATAAGGGATTTATTAGCTCATTTCAATGAATCGGATCTTGACGATTCGAATCATTGATTCGACTCAATAGAGTCAGATTAAATCAGATTAAAAGACTCACACTTTATCTACCATTCGCCCAGCGAATAGAAGAGATCGTATGTCACCAATCTTGTTTATATTATTTACGTGGCCAACGATAATAACATAACACAGTATTGGGTAACTTTTAGCAAGGTAACAAAATCTACAGCTCGAGACAATGACTGATAAGCACATAATCAAGAACACAGTTCGTACAAAATAAGAACAAAGATTTATTGAGCTACACTACGATACATGAAACTAACTACGTAATAAGCAAACAACAAACAAACGCACACACACATTCACACATACACACAGAGGCAGTTCAGAGGATGCAAAATGAGTTGACAACAGTCCCAAATCAATTCTAGTACTTCTGACTAGATCTTAGAATCACACCTGAGAAACCACAAAAGCAGAGATTCAGCCTATCTTTACTTAACTGCTTAACATCAATCAGCACCAGATCAGTTAGAGACAACGTTAATTCGTGTTACTTGCGATTTTGCTGAAGAAAATCTTGAATCTCCCTCGCTGACTTGAGCTTGTGAAGCACGTCGGTCCTGATTGGGTGGTGACTCGCTTCGGTGACGTCTTTTGGGCTCACTCCCTCGTGATTGGCTGTTGTTCTGGGTTACCGAGGTGACGCGGACTCTGAGGAGAGTCGACTTGCGGAAGTTCGTGCGGTATATGTGCTATATGTATGTTAAGAACATGCTGTTGAGATCATTCCCCAGGGGTGTCAAACTCTGTTCCTGGAGGGCCGCATCCCTGCTCAGTTTGGTTCCAACCTTGCTCCAACACACTTACATCTAGGTTTCAAACAAGCCTGAAGCACACAAATAATCTCATCAGGTGTGTTTAATTAGGGTTAAACTGTGCAGGGCTGCAGCCCTCCAGGAAGTTTGACCTTCATCTGAGCATACTGGTGAAGAGTTTCAGTCACTTTAGAATGACTCACCATCTTGCAAAGTCAGTGAAAATTTGAAAATTCAGCTGTTACTTGTTTAAAGTGTACAATAATAACTTCTTGGAAGGGGAAAGTAGGGGATACTGATCTGATCCATTTAGAACCAGAAAGTGACAGGTACAACACAGAAAATACACACACAAGGCAATTTGTGTATTTGAAATCAGACACAAACATAGAAACATCGGATTAATGTACAGAATTTTTAGAAAAAACAGCAGCTAGAATATTCAGACATGCAGATAGCTCACCAATTCATCAAAATGCAACCGTGATTGTGACTGCTTAGTGCAATCGGTAAAATATCGATTTGGCAAGTGCTGATAAATCATTGACTTAGATGAAAAATATGCTATGTTCCCTTTCACACATGCAGCTCTTGATACTGCTTTGTTTCTCTCAGATCAAACCAGTCTACCACTGCTACAAATATTAGCTGTTGTTACAGATGGTTATTTTCCACTCTAGTTATAATATTTCCCATACGCAAGTAGATTTTCATATTGCAATCATTTAATATTCAATTTCTGCAAACAAAACAGAACTATGATAAAAAAATATAGATTGAATAAAGTTTAAAATGTATAAATGTTAAAAAAATGTCTTGAATAAAGTCTTGAATGGTTTTAATGCATGTCACATATGTGTGAAATGGTCTTAAAACAGGTTCTGTGTTCTCATTATCAGCTCTCCTGCACCATATGATACAATTGCCTGGTTGCTAGGCATCCCATAAAGGCCTGAGAAGGACTGAACTGTTATAAATAATGTATTTGCATTATCTAATCAACTGACAGGCCAACAGATGAGAGCCAGAAAGAAGGGAGAGAGCAATGGAAACACAGAGAAAAGACAGACAGGTATGAAATATGTACATGAACGCCTGCCAATGTCTGGACATTTGACAAAAAAATACATAAATGACATATTACTAATATTAAAATATATGATCATTATTTTAAAAAGAAGCAGAACAAATTGGCAAAATATTACACATAATCAGAGGCTTATGCTGTGTTTGACCAAAGTCCCTTTAAGGCAAGTAATTTCACTCAATGGACAAGTTTGAAATGCCTCTTGGGCAGTATGCTCGGGCATTTTGTTTGAACAGGGAAACAACAAATTCTCAAAAATTGCTTGCCAAGCTTAGGATTTCATATTAGGAATCACCAATAAAATAAAACAACAATCATCTGTCTCTTAAGTTTAATTTCTAAACATTCCAATCAAACAAAATCTGCAGAATCTCATATCTGGTTCGAGCAAATTCATAACAAAGAGGACCTGGTTTATGGGGACTCAGGTTTGAATCCTCAAGTTACGTGGATGTGTAACCCATCACAAAACCTTCCTTGTCTATGTCATAAAAGCCCAAAACAAAAATAAATAATGGTTTGACTGGTAGCCATGAACAAAAAGAAAGTTAATTAAAAATTTGCTTCAAGAATTACAGAAAAAAAAATAAAGTGACATATTTACTAAGAATAAATGAAAGATTAAAGGGGATATCTTGCAGTTGATTGTCAGCAAACTTTCAGATCTGCCTTTGAAAAATACAATTGACATCCAGTCGAATAGAATAACGGTGTAAACTATTTTCATATTTTTAAGTAATATGTTTCACTTCGCTGCCTCCACTACTTTTCATTATGATTTTAGGGTGACTTTGCTTTTGGAACAATGCAAGTAAATTTTCCATTTTGGCGGGTGAATTAAGAGGCTATTCATACATTGTTTCTCTGATGATGAACAGATGTAATAGCTGAAAAATGCTGCTTTGCTGTCGGCGTATGCAGTTATGAAAGTGTTGATTTTTAATAGATGCTGTCAATGATAACGCACAATACTAGGCATTCAAGTCAGTGACACTTGAGATAAAAATAAAGATTTTGTCTGTTGCAGTTGGTCATAAGTAGGTAAACTATTTACCTATTTATTTTGTCTTTGGCATGATGACAGCACAAACAATTTTTCTAGTTATTTTGCAAGATACTAGTATTCAAATAAAAGAGAAATTTAAAAGTTTGACAAGGTTAATTAGGTCAACTAGGACAGAAGTTAATTAGACAAGTCATTGGACAAATGTATAAAGAGGGCTAATACTATTAACCTTAAAAAAAGTGTTTATTCCAGCCAAACTAAAAGATATGTTCTCCCAATAAAAAAAAAAAATACTGTGAAAATTTCCCTGCTCTGTTAAACATCAATAAATAAATAAATAAATAAATAATAATAATAATAAATAAAATTCTCCCCATTGGATCAAGCTTGTGAATTCCTTCAAAACTACTCTTCAGTTCAGTCACAACATCTTTAAATGAGACAAACCAGTGGTGTGATGAACATGAAGATGCGATGAAGAAATCAGAGTTGTGTGGCTGGGTGTGTGAACTATGCAGGGCATCACAAGCTAGCACAGAATTAGTTCTCAACAGCACAGGGAATTGATATTGTACGTCTTTTGTCCAAAAATAGCAAAGATGTGTGCTCTGATTGGCCAGATATAGAGAGAAAATGGCCTAGCTTCACACTGGTTACTACAGTGAAGATGAGTAATGAAGGGCCTGACATTATGCAGTCACAATGAGAACAGAGAGTGGAGGCAGAGCTAATGTTAGCACATAATGTTGTGGGTTGTAAAAATGTACATACTGCATGTAAAGTAATTTACTCATGCAAAGACTCAATAACAATATACTAGGTCACATATGGTCTTGATAAATATCATGTTATGAAACTAATGTGTGTCACGATCAGAGGAAGGAGAGGGAGTCAGATGTAGCAAACAGTATACATTTATTACTGTAACATCGCTGACATAGATATTAGGTAGGCAAAGGCAGTCTTTGGTAATTGGGATCCAGACAGAGGCTGGTAAGAATAGTCACTTCCCTGAATGGAGGATGATGACAACGAGTAGATGCAGAGCAGTTGCAGAGCACAGGAGGGTATCAAGGAGCGGTATCAGGAGAGCTTGGGTGATCGTGTCCATGTGTGATACTCGACGGTGTGTGTACGGATGAAGGGAGCTTAAGTAGGAGTGTTCGGAGTGGTATCAGGTGTAGTCAATAATCAGGGGATAGTACACGGCTGGAGGATGGTCTAGGTGAATGAGAGTGGTCAGAGGGTGAGTGCTGGGCTGGGGACGTGACAATGTGCATACACTCTATTAGTATTCAGTTTTTCTTTTATGTAATGAGAGCAGCACTGGACTCAAACTCGATGCTCATGATTTCCTGATGAACATAATTTGAGAATGATCAGAAAACATTGACTACCTGATTGTCAAAAAAAAAAAAAAAATCACCTGATTGTCAAAAGTCATGTTTTAATGACTAATCTGCCAGATATGTAATATCTGAGTGTGAACTGTCTGCCAGCCTCTATGAACATAAGTAGTTTTGACAATAGTAGTAAGAAAACTGGCCAATAAACACTGGCAATGTTAATATGCTTGGTGGTATTTGTATGCCATGACCCTCTCCTGGACATACTGTACAAGTATATAAATTCATTCATTCAACTTTATTTATAAAGTACTTTACAACCACCGACAAAGGCCAAGGAAAAAGGTAGGTTTGAGGTGTGATTTGAATAGAGACAGCGAAGGGGCCTGCCTGATGGAAGGAGGTAAGGCATACCATAACTTGGGGCAGCCACCACAAGTGCATGGTCTTCTCTAAGCTTACGTCTGGTTTTTGGGACTCTAAGAAACAGCTGATCTGCTGATCTAAGAGCATGCGATGGTATATGGGGGTGTAGCAGTTCATATATTAAGTGTGAGGCAGAACCATTTAAGGATCTAAAAACAAATAACATAATTTAAAAATGAATTTTATATTGTTCAATTCAACTCAATTTAATTCACCTTTATTTGTATAGCGCTTTTACAATGTAGATTGTGCCAAAGCAGCTTGACATGTTATGGTAAATTGAAACAGTGTCAGTTTAGTTTTTAGTGTTGAGTTGAGTTCAGTTCAGTGTGGTTTAATATTCACTACTGAGAGTCCAAACGCTCAAGAGCAAATCCAGTGTTTCCAGATAACCAGTGAAGTGTGGGTAAAATCGGGGTGATTTGATCAGACTTATGACTTCCTGTTAAAAGACGTGCTGCAGCATTTTGCACCAGCTGTAAACGGGCCACAGAAGACCCACTTATCCCGATGTAGAGCAAGTTACAGTAATCCAGGTGGGTAGTCACATAGGCATGGATTACAGTTTCAAATTGTTGTCTTGACAAAAATAGCTTTATTTTCCTCTGTCGTCTCAGCTGGAAAATAAATAAAAGGGTCCCCTCAATCACTCACCTTTATTTATAGTCAAATTACTTCTAGCTGTGTGTTCTATTGTATATTCAATGCCTCCTGTGTAGTATGAATAAAGGTGCTGAATCTCACAAATGGGCACTACGCCATGTATGAGTGAATTTGCCTGAAGTAGCGAGCACATAGAACAAGTGGGATTGCAAACAAGACTCTTCGTCATAAGGGAGAAAATTTGTTCTCATACTACAAAAACTGGTTCTTCCACCACTATTGGTTAATATGCAGGAAGATCTGAGGTTCCCCAAATGACCTTGTAATAATAATAATAATAATAATAATAATAATAATAATAACAATAACATTTATTTAAAGGTCCATTTCTGGCAACTCTATAATAAATAAAACAAGAGCAATAAGACAACAAGAGAAATAATATAGAAGTATACACAACAATAGTGCAGATTCAATTAAGTATTTAAAAGCTATCTTAAAAAGTGAGATTTGAGTCTTGTTTTGAATGATGTGAGGGAGTCAATATTTCTGATGGCAGGTGGTAGTGAGTTCCAAAGCCGGGGAGCAGAGCAGCTGAAGAGAGTCAATACGAGCAGAAAAAGATCCTATGTCAATATGTTTTATGTTATGAATAGGAAATAGTACAGGGAGGTTTGGTGGAGGAAAGCGGAACTGCAAAATTAAATGAGAGGAGAAAATGATCAGTTATTGGGAGTTCATCAGCTGAAAAGTCAATGGGTGAGACACCAGAGCAACAGATGAGGTCAAGGATGTGTCCTTTAGAGTATGTGAGGACATTGACATGTTGTTGAAGTTCAAAACTCTCAAGACGGGATATAAAATCTCTTATCAGAGAGTTATTAATATTATCCACGTGAAAATTAAAGAGCCCCTATTATGGGTTTTTGAAAATGAGCTTGTATGCTGTGTGTCACACAGCTCTAAGTGAAGTGAAATGTCCAGCTAAGGCTTAAATCTGAAAGTGCACAGTGTTTAAAACTATTGATTCATCTATAAAAGAGTCGACTCATAGTTCCTCAAACGAGTCGCCGTGCTTACGAGTCTTTAGCCGTTTCGGCATGACGTGAACACGAAACATAAAGCCCCGCCCATTTATGCGCGCGCAGATTCGAAATCCCCAACCCCACCGACAAACAACAGCGGTGCGGAAAAAGTTGCCAGATCGGGCGGTTTTAAATTTGATTGTGCAGGTAAAACCTTTTGGACAGGGTTTGGGCTGAAATCAGGCAGCTACATCTGGCAACACAGTGAAGAGCACTGTGCTTAGCTGGATATTGGAAGTGTGCAGAGAACCCAGAGATGAGACTTTGAAGAGTTAGTAGTTTCTGCAGAAATACCACAGCATTAAACCCAGCCATGTGCTGTTCCCCCTCCGAGGAGTGCTTACAACGGAGGATTAGGAGCACCAGGACATTTCCCTGGCCTGCTATCCAGCAAGTGTGAGTACAGTAAGTGCGATTAAAACGGTTGCCTCATTGTTTTCTCCAGCTTGTAAATGATGCATTTAACTGTGTTTTGTAACTTGTAACCACTTGTAGTGTCTCTGGTTAACTTGTATTCTCATATCGCGTCTAAAAGCACGTTGTAAATGCGACGCGTGCCGATTTGTTTACGGATTAAAATACATTTGAGCATGTTCCTCTGCTGTTTGTCGTTGCTATGGCCACCATGAGCTCTGCTACACATGTTCGGCGGTTTTGCTGCTGTGTGCACTAATACTGAATGTATGTCGCTGTTTTTACTTCTGGTTAAGAATTAGAGTGATATGCTGGGAGATCGGGGGTTAGTTTCGGGGGTGAGGTGTCTGAAATATGGGCCACTCCCGGGAAAAACGAGTGTTAGCAGATTAGCTCACGCACACGCTATGACTCCTTCAATATTGATAAGCCGTGGTGGGCATTCTCTCACGCTGAATGATGTCGACCAATCGCAACAGACTGGGTCATTGGTCCAATCAGTGCAGTTTAGCATTGCGCGAAGGAGGGGTTTTGGAACAAATGAAACCCTGAACGATTCATAGAGGAGTCGCTGGGATAATGAGGTAAAAATAAAAGCATATTATAAGACAATGAAAGTGTTTTTTGACCATGCAATCAGATCAGCCTGCTGTTGGAGACCCCCAAAACCAAAATATGACCTTTTTCAATGTATAATATGGGCTCTTTAAAATCTCCTAAAACTATAATGTTTGTTGAGAGGGTAGTAGTATGTGCAGCAAAGCACTTAGAAAGTCATTATTTGGTTTGGGGGGCCGAAAAATTATGGCAACATATTCAGTTGTGGATCCAGAGAGCCTAGGTAACATAGATTCGAAAGAAGGAAATAAAGGAACGGGAACTGGTGAGATTTTCAAATTCTCGTGGTAAATCATTGCAAGACCTTCTCCACGACCTCCTAGATTGGGGTTGACAGGTGTATACAAACCCTCCAGGAGTGGATTCAGGAAGTCTCAGTTAGACACAAAAAGTCAAGGTTGCGATTACTGAGGACATCCTGGACAAGATACCCCTTGCTCGTAAGCGAGCGGATGTTTAAAAGACTGAAGTTGATTTTGATATTGTCAGAAAGTACAGCAGTGTTAGCTGACCGGGCTAGATTGGCAAAAACTCTGTGACTTACAGTCCGACCGGTGTTTTGTGGAGGACGATGAGAATGGGACTAAATGGACTTTGTGTCAATCCCCGATGGATATATCTCTGGCAAGGCAGGAATGCGATGTACAAATGGAGGTGTAGCACAGCTGGCAAAGGCGCTGAGAGATGGAGACACAGGCGGTGTAATTCAGCAGCCGCGTACTGGAACAATCCCATCGCGGGCTGGTCAGGAGACACCAGGCAAGCACAAGCCAGAAGTACAATTTGCTGGACAATAAATTGTTCATTGTGAAGCAGACATTGAGAGCTTAGGTGAGGAGAAACTAGAAGAACCACTGGTGCAGAGCAGGTAAAAGCCATAAAACTCAAGCAGAAGTGTGCTCAGACAGCAAAATTATTATTAGAGATAGTCGACTTCCTACTGTCTTCAATCAGGGCTCCTGATTGAGTCCTCAGACTGTTTTGGATTCAAAATTAACAGCCATGCTATCTCAGCCGACCGTAAGCCTTGGGCTGGAAGTAAATCTTCGACCATACCCTGAGTGAGTGCTCAAGACTGGATTATAGGTTTCTGGATGCCACACAATCTTTGATGGTCACACTTTGTGCAATACTTTCCAGAGGTGCACAAAAAAGGCACAAAAGCCTATCATTGCCTGGTTACACTATGTCTTCACTGAGAGATGGAGGAAATTTGTCTCCAGGAGGTCTACAACAGAAGTTTTCTTTTCTTTCTTTTCCACCTTGATTCCACTGGACCCAAATTTTTAGTGAAGCAACAGTTTCCTGTCAGTTTCTGGCTGGTGAGCAATGCTGTGCTTCCTTCCTCTCAAACATGACAGCAATTCATGCGGTGTCTTCACTGGCCCTAAATGGTTGGATGACCCAGGTGGCAGGAACAATTGCAATGCATCTATGGGAACTGCTCCCCATACAAAACTGTCCTTTGGTACTGTAGAAGTACAACATAAATTCACACAACTGGGCCAATCAAGATATGACAGGGTCTCCACAGCACTTTGTGTTGTACAGTATCACACAAATTCAATGTGATTTTTTCTTGTTGTTTTCTGTGTGGCGATACATACACAAGGTTGACATGGTGGCTCAGTGCTTAGCAATGTAACCTCATAGGAAGAATGTCGCTGGTTTAAGTACTGGCTGGGTCAGTGGGTATCTTTAGTGTATGTGTGTGAAAAGTGTGTATGGATGTTTCCGAGTACTGTGTTGCAGCTTGAAGGCCAGCATGCAGGATAAGTTGATGAAAAAAGGGACTGAGATGAAGGCAAAATTAATGAATAAATACAAACACATTTAAGTGAAGTTTGTTTACAAGCTAATTTCGAGAGGATCACGTGCTTATGATTTACCACGGCTGGCTGCACATTATCTTATCACGATCTCCCAATCATATGATTCCCCTTCTACTACAAATAACCACAGTTCCAGTCCACAGTTATCTTCGCATGGAAGAACGCTCCGTTGCAGCCAGCTACAGCTATCACCTCCACAACAACTACTTCAAAACCAGCAACTTCAACAACAGCATCATCATCATCAAAACCTTCCTCTTCAAATTGCATCACACAACGCATCCGCCGCGTCTTCAACCCAGCAAGACCACAGTCCAAAACTCGATCACCGTCCTCAAACTCCTTCTAAACTCTCAAGACGCCGGCGATTTAAGCCATTATAATGAAGCCGAACCCTCACCGCTCTCCCAGCGGTTCACCCGCGGTAACGTACAGTACATCGCACTCTATAAGGGGAAGTCCCGCAAAAACAACTACTCTCTAACAACTATTAAACATTCAATACATCTTTGAAAGAGGAGACATGCATGACTAGAATGCTGAACTCACCTCAGGCCTCTGCTTGTCAACAAATCCATCGCATCCTAGCAGTTTGAAATAGTTTGACTGCAAGCATCCAGACAATCCAATCCAAAAAACCTAGTCCACAACATATAAACACGCCGATAAACATCCACGAGATGCAACGTCATCATCCAAAACTGTCGCGGGAGCGCATTCAGTCTATGGAAGGCCATTGGGGCCAAAACGTCTGCAACTATGGAAGGCCGTTAGGGCCAAAAATGTCTGCAACTATGGAAGGCCGTTGGGGCCAAAACGTCTGCAACAAATGCGTTTATTAGCCAAGCGTCTAAACTTTCCGCTTGACTGCTATGAATGGGAGAAGCACGTTTCTGACAAATGGAGTGATGTTTCATCATTTACTCTGTGTTAGAAATGGAGTTATGTTTCATCCATTAACTCTGAGGAACAAAGGCCCACCTCTACAATCTACAACAAGCCGTTATACCATGCATTAACAAAGGCGCCTCCATTCACAGTTGCCAATGCCCCTATTAACATGCCTCTCATGCATACCAGCTAAAATAACTAATTACGTCTGCTGTACATGTACCATGTTTAATTTCATTTCTGATTTTCTCTTGTTTTTCAGAGACCCTGAGAGCTAGCTGCAGAAACTGACCCTCATCCAACCCATTACACTCCACATCCATTCTTAACACTTTCATGCTATACAAAGGATACATTTCCACTCACACAGCCCTTACCCTTGATTTCAAATTCTCACTAGCTTTTGATTGAGAATTTCCGAACTAACACCATTTCAATCCACCCCACCATATCTGATCTAACTTGCATGATAAAGAAATTTTCTTTATTAAGCAAGCAAACAGATCAAATGGCAAAGAACATTCTGTATATATTTCAATTACCCCCCCCACCCCCAACAAATACACACATACACACACACACACATTCCAAAGCCCCTTCTTTCCCACACTACAGGAGCACAATACCACCTTTCTTCTTTTTAACTTTTTCCCTCCAAACATTTCACAACAGCTCTGACCCATTTAGAGGATGCCTGTAGTTTCCTTTGCCGCAGCAGCAACGTTCTAAACGAGCTCATATACGCTTACAATTCCAAATACCACTATCATCACGCTTCCCCGCACTAATACAGAAGTAAATGCTTCCGTGGGGGTGCACATTGCCTCCATACTGACCCACTACATCTCTGCAACTGCAGAGACATTTCGCTGAGCTACTCTCAACCACTGCACCAATGCATTGTAGTGACGATCTAGCTTAGCCCTTATTCGCTTTCATCTCTACATATCACGTCAGTATTTAACATTCCTGCGGGAGCACTCTTAACGCTCCAATACTAAACACCACATCTCCAACTGCAGAGGCGCTCCGCTGAGCTACACTCACCCACAACACCACTGCAAACTGCAGTGACGCCCTAACTGAAACCTCATTCACTTTTATCTCTACACATCACTATTGGATGGTATTTAACATTCCTGCGAGAGCACCCATAACGCTCCAATATTGACCACCACTTCACCTCAGCAACAGCAGAGACACTATGCCGAGCTTTATTCTCCCCCCGTAACACTGCCGCAGCAGTGATGCTCTGCCTGAGCTCACACACATCTCCATTCAGCCATTCACTACCGATACACTCCACAGCAGCTAAAACGCCTTATAACGACTGCTGAACATGTACCAGGTTACAAGGAATCTAATGCTAACTCTCTCTTCCTTTTCTCTTTCCAGAATTTCATCTATTGGCTCCAGAAGCGGACCCTTATCCAACACCAGCACCTCCTTATTCAGAAATGATATTGACATAAACCACCCTTTACATCATCCCAGCCAAAATTCCATATCTCTCACATTACAAACTATTGCCCCCAGAACCCTCGATTTATATCTCACAGCATGGAAAGCCTTTTAAATATTTCCATATACAGTATCTTTTCCTCATTTCCTGATTTCCCCACAATCACATTATTCATATCCCACCTTTACATCTCTAAGAATATACAAGCCAGCACCATCAGAAGCTACTTCAATGTTCCCTTAAACAAATTTACAGATCCCCCTCAGATGCCATATCGAACTCCTGAACTAAACTACTCTTCAAAGGCATTCAGAAATTCCACCCCACCCCCCCACCCCCAGATTTCGGACTCCACACCACACTTAACATCCTCCCTAAATGCATTAACACACTACTCAAGGCTACCAGTCTAGCCACACAGATCGCATCCTCGATGATATGTTCACCTTAACCTTATATGGTTTCCTTTAGATGCTCAGAATTCACAATCACAGCCAATTCAACCCATCCATCCACCCCATCATATCTGATTTGACGCTGCAGAACAAAGAAACCATCGCCTCCCTCAACAAGCAAAGCAATTCGCAAGGCCTTCATCTACATTTCAATCTCCACCCCCCCCCCCTCACCCCCCCACACACACACCCATTTCAAACACTCCTAGCATTACTATAGCTGAGAAGAGCCCAAGACCCCAACCCTTCCTCTCCACTTTTCACCTGAAGACGCTAATCGTCCAGTGACCCGTTTTTCCCCTCTTTTTACTGATGACGCTAACCGTCCAGTATCTCGGTTCTGGTTTCAAAGACACCTTAAAGAAGTCCTCCGCATCTCTGACTTTTCCCCTGAGCATTACTCCAGCCACTCATTTAGGATTGGCACAGCTACCACAGCAGCCTCTAATGGGCTACTGCAGCACCAGATTCAGACCCTCGGTCGCTGGTCCTCTGAAGCTTTCAAATCCTATATCCACCTTAGCAAATATCACCTCAAGGAAGCCCAACAGACCCCAACCAACCACCCAGCCCCTCAAGCCCCCCCACACACCCGGCTCTGACTTCAGCAGAAGTCAACAGAGCCTCGACTCTTGCAAGAGTCTCATCCCAGCCACCCAGCAGGAGTTAATTGACCTTCCCTGACTTCCTCTGTAGCTCGTCTCTTGCAAGAGCCTCTGCAAAGAGCATAGCCCTCAGGAGTCATTTAAATGTGTTAATTTTGCTTGTGTGAGCATGTGCATATGTTTTTGGATGTGCGTGTGTGCGTCTGAGAGTGTGCGCATGCATATATATATTGTGTATATTAATTGTTTGTACATGTCCCCCTCTTTTTCAGCCTTCTCAACATCCCCTTCTTCGAGCACTGAGCATTTCCACTGCCTTTACCCACCTTATTTTTCCAGCCTCAAATTCCTTCCATCTCTTCAACACCCTACTTCTAACTTTCTCTCTTCTCCAGCTTAAGCCCTCAAGCTCGGACCCCCGCAGGGGTCCTTCCGAGCTCCAACTCCCGCAGGAGTTACCCCCCCCCCAATCCAGCCCACACCCAATCCACAAACATAAGCATAA
>CAIGQQ010030230.1:195728-214862 GCA_903798035.1 Danio albolineatus | reverse complement strand
GCTTAAGCCTTAACCCAAGCTCTGACCCCCGCAGGGGTCCCCTTCAAGCTCCAACTTCCAAAGAACCCTTCTTGCTCACCTACATTTCCAACCTTTTCTCCTCTTCCGCTTAAGCTTTAACACAAGCTTTGACCCCACAAGGGTCCCCTCTGAGCTCCAACTCCCGCAGGTGTTTCTCTCTCCCCCTCAGCTCTGACCCCCGCAGGGGTCCCCTTTGAGCTTCAACTCCCGCAAGGGTCCAACCCCCCCCCCCCCCCCCCCCCCCCCCCCCCCCCCCACACACACATTCCAAGCCTCCCGCAGGAGCCTCTATCCTTTCCCTTATCCAGCAGCCGGATATAGCTGCAGTTTTTCTGCCTTTTGGGGTGTTTTTCCTGTTAGATACGCGGCTGCTGTCCCGAGCGATTACTTTACTGCATTTTGGGGAGTTTGAGAGCTGCCTAAGCTCAAGCTCCCCTCTCGCTCTACGAACGGGAGGGAGCCCTGGGCTCGAGGATCCCTTGAGCTCAGGGCTCTCTCCCGAGACAGCATGCCAAACTAGCTTATATTAAATCATCAGCTAAGTGTGAACTCTTGAAGTGAAGTTTGTTTACAAGCTAATTTCGAGAGGATCACGTGCTTATGATTTACCACGGCTGGCTGCACATTATCTTATCACGATCTCCCAATCATATGATTCCCCTTCTACTATAAATAACCACAGTTCCAGTCCACAGTTATCTTCGTATGGAAGAAAACCCTCCTTTCCTCCCCCTTCTCCTACTTTTCTTAGATCGGGCGGCACGGTGGCTCAGTGGCTAGCACTGTCGCCCCACAGCAAGAACACCGCCAGTCCTGGTCCTCGCCAGGCTGGTGGGTGTTTCTGTGCGGAGTTTGTATATTCTCCCCGTGTCCGCGTGGGTTTCCCCCGGGGCCTCCCGTTTCCTCCCACCATCCAAAGATATACACAATTCAATACAGATTAAACAATTCAGGCTCTGGTCTAACTCCCTTCCTCCTCTGACGGTTCCCTTAGCTGCTGCAGAGGGGGAGTTTGAGAGCTACCTAAGCTCAAGCTCCCCTCTCGCTCTACGAACGGGAGGGAGCCCTGGGCTCGAGGATCCCTTGAGCTCAGGGCTCTCTCCCGGGACAGCATGCCAAACTAGCTTATATTAAATCATCAGCTAAGTGTGAACTCTTGAAACGGAGCTTATTATGACAGTACTTTTGAGAAGCATACAAGATCGCACAAACTGATTCAGATCACACTGACTTCAATATTTCCTGCATCCCTGCTTTAACATAAAAATTATATTTATATACATATTGTAATATAAATTACATTTATATTAACAGTGCCAAATAAACAAACAAGCAAATAAACAAATATAGCAAAGACTATGTAAATGCAGCCTTAGGCATGGAGTATTAGTGTCACATTTCTACTGCAGATCTTGATGGTCAATTCTGATTTTGTGACTGTATCCAATTTTTTTGATGACCAGCTTACATCATCTTTTAAAAGTGACTTGTATCTGATTGTCTGCATTTACACTGCATGATTTATGCACGTTTTATATTAGTTTATATTGGTTACGCAGCGGATGCTGCGCTCTCTTGCTCACTTGTTAACATGCTTAAATACTTGTGCTACATGACAATATAAAAGCTTTTTTAATCCTTGTGTATGAGATTTAAGGTTTAGAACTTTGCTGAAGACTGTTCTGAAATAAAAAGCGTCAGACTTGACATCATTCGCTATGGTTTTAATGATGCACTACTTGCATTGATACGTGAAAGTCTGCTTACACTGCAGACACGCAAGCACGGATCCGATTTATATTGGATACATTTACACATATGAACAAGGCCTGAATCTGATTTGTATAAATCAGAATCAATGTCATTTTTTCCTGCTTAAACGTACATGAGCCGATCTGTGTGGAGAAAACAATCGTAACTGAGTCACATAAAGCATGCAGTGTAAATACAGCCTAATTGACCTATCCTATATTTTGTATGATAAAACATCAAATACCTCATAAAATTAGTCTGGTAATGTGTTGTTTTTTCAGACATTTTATTACATTGTTATGACGTTGTTCATGACTATGACCATCATGAAATCCTGTGTACATTGGTGTATATCACCTGTATGCATAAATTAAATAATGCCAATATGGTCATCAAAGCTTACATACGTAAAGGTCCTGTGAAGTGCTATGAAATGTGCATATTTTATTTGATGTCACAATCTCAACTGAAAAATGTAGAGAGGGTGGGACATACAGTAGCTCCTCCCATTTAAAAAACAAAAACAAAACAACCAACAGCACTTTGTTTTATCACAGCTTTGCCAGTAAGAGCGATTAAGCTTAAGCGCATGAAATGAAAAGCATCTTAAAGGGGGCAGGACATGTCAGATGCTAGAGAGCATTTGTTTGGTCAAGATTTGATGAGCAAAAAAGGTGATGTGAGTTTTAGGTGGAAGTGACAAACTGCAAGCTTTACATGTTCACAGTATATTTGTTTTATATTTTCTGAAACAGACTGAAACTAACATCTAAAAAAAAAGTGGAGTGTAAAAAAACAATAAAAGCTGCTTTTTCAAGCTTCAAGCTACAAGATAAAGTGTGCAATTGGACAGAACAAATTCCAGTAGTTGTGACTTGTGTTTTTTATTTTAATCTAGTCTTTGTGTGAAGATGTCATTTTAGTTGAATTAGTTTTAGTCACATTCAACCTCTTTTCGGTCTAGTCATGTTTTAGTAGACTGAAAGTCAGAGCATTTTAGAATTATCAATGACTAATTTTGTCGAGTTTTAGTCAACAAAAACTGATAACATTTATTGTAGTTTTAGTTAACAAAAACTGTATTTTACTCTCTTATTAGTATTGCAATTCTGTTTAAACTAGTTAATATAGTATAAATACCTAGTAGTGGAGATGAAATAGCTTTTCTTTTTTTTTTTTTTAATTGCTGCAACCAACAAAATCTGTGACAATATACCTGGATGACATTTGGAAGGGTGGAAATGTGGGTGATAATACATTGTGACATTAGCAGTAATCAGATCATATGAAATGCCACTGTACACTTTATGACAACAATAAACTATTATGACAACAATAATAAATATACTTAAATGTTATAATATTGTAAATGTAACTGCAATTACACTGCAACTACATTGCATAACTGCAATTGTAACTGCATTTTTGTACCATATTTTGCAATCTCAATTCATATACGTATTAAAAGCTATATATATCTTAGGTCTCTGGATGTTGTGGGGCTGTCTTGGTTGACACATCTGTACAATATTGCATGGAGGTCGGCGACAGTACCTCTGGACTGGGCAACTGGGGTGAGGGTTCCCATTTTTATAAAGGGGGAAGAATACTCCTCAGCCTCCCTGGGAAAGTCTATGCCAGGGTACTGGAGAGGAGGATCCGGCTAATGGTTGAACCTAGGATCCAGGAGGAACAATGTGGTTTCGTACAGGCCGTGGTACACTGGACCAGCTCTATACCCTCACCAGGGCGTTCAAGGGTTTATGGGAGTATGTCCAACCAGTCCACAAGTTCTTTGTCCAAAAGGTATTTGACCGTGTCCCTCGTGGCATTTTATGGAGGGCGCTCTGTTAAGGGCTGTCTCATTCCTGTATGAACAGAGTAGGAGTTTGATTTGCGTTGCCGGCAACAAGTCAGACTTGTTTCCAGCGCATGTTGGACTCCGGCAGGGCTGCCCTTTGTTATCGATTCTGTTCAGAATTTTTATGAAAAGAATTTCAAAGCACAGCTTTGAGCTGAAGGGAGTCAGGTTTAGGGATCACAGGATTTCATCTCTGTTATTCACAGTCGATGTTGTTCTGTTGCTTTTGTCGAACATGGACCTTCAGCATGCACTGGGCTGGTTTGCTGCTGAGTGTGACACGGCTGGGATGAGAATCAGCATCTCCAAGGAAAAAAGTGGTTTGCCATCTCCAGGTTGGAGGAAAGTCCTTACCCCAGGTGGAGGAGTTCAAGTATCTTGGAGTTATGTTCACGAGTGAGGAAAGGAAGGAATGTCAGATTGACAGGCGGATTGGTGCAGCAGCAGCAGTAATGCAGTCGATGTACCGGTCCGTTGTGGTAAAGAAGGAGCTGAGCCGAAAGGCAAAGCTCTCAATTTACCAGTCAATCTACGTTCCTACTCTCATCTATGTTCATGAGCTTTGGGTCATGACCGAAAGAACAAGATCTCAGATACAAGCGGCCAAAATGAGTTTCCTTCACAGAGGGGGCAGGGCACAGCCTTATAGATAGGGTGAGGAACTTTGTGACCAGGGAGGAGCTCGGAGTGCTCCTCCACATCGAGAGAAGTCGGCTAAGGTGGCTCCTCCACATCGAGAGAAGTCATCTGTTTAGGATACCTCCCAGGCGCCTACCTAGGTGTTCCGGGCATGTCCCACAAGGAGGAGGCCTCGGGGAAGACCCAAGTCATGCTGGAGGGTCTATGTCTCTTGGCTGACCAGGGAACGGCTCGGTATCCCCCTGGAGGAGCTGGAGAAAGTGTCTGGGGAGAGGGAAATCTGGGGTTCTCTGCTAAGAGTGCTGGGCTTCCTTTTGGCAAAATACAGTTTTAACTGGCATTTGTAGATGTACAGTAACTAAATATTGTGGTACTTGACAAAGGTTTTCCAAAGTAGTCCTGAGCCCATGTGGTAATATTGCTTATAGATAAATGACTATTCTTGAGCAGTGCTGTCTGAGGGATCGGAAATCATGATTGTTCAGCTTAGGCTTGCACCCTTGTCCTTTGTGCTCTGAAATTCCTCCAGAATCCTTGAATCTTTTAATGATGTCAAGCAGTGTTGAAGGTAAAATATCCAAATGTCTTTCTTTGAGGAACATTGTTTGTTAACAATTCAAACATTTCAATCTTCGGCTCATCTTTGCACCTACAGGACTAGACCTTTCTTGGATGCTGCTTTTGTACCAAATCATAATTACAATCACCTGTTGACATCACCTGTTTCAAATCACATCATTACCTAACCAACGTTCCTGATTACTAGCCTTAAATTGCTCTAGTCCCAACTTTTTGTTGAATGTGTTGCAGGTCTGAATAACAGAAAGGATGTGTATTTACAAATGAAATTAAAGTGACCAGACAAAACAAATATTTTGTGTTCATATTGTCTGCAATGAAATACAAGTCAAAGTACATTTGAAAATCACTACTTTCTTTTTTAATTTGCATTTTCCATATTGTCCCAACTTTTTCTGATTTTGAGTTGTAACATTTTGCAGGTTTTTACAGGTTCCAAGCTGAATCTGGTTTGGTAGCAAATAGTTAATGTGCTGCAAATCAGTCTCATGTGTCTTGCTCAAAGCTCCATTCTACTCAATTATAGAGGAATGGAAATATTTTTCAGTGTTTCAACTCACTAACCATGGTTCTTTTGACACTCAGTGGAGGAGTCTACCATGAAGCCCAGTATTTGTGCCTTTTTTAGACACCGTTTACACTAGTGTGTTTTAGTTTTAAAACGGCGTTTTAGCATGAAAATGATCCGTGTCCACACTAGCGTTTTACCCAGCGTCTTAACAGATCTCCGTCTTCACTACGCCACCAGAAACGTATATCACGTGACCATTCGCGCACCATTCGCGCACTCTTGAGCATGCGCTTTCAAGTATAAACAGGAAGCACGTGTCTCGCTCAGCATTTGGTTATTGTTAGCCAACAAACGCTGGTTGAACGATGAACGCGATGGTAAAGAAAGCAAGGGAGGTCTTTTTGAGGACAGACAACGAGGTTGAGTTGTTACTTAAAGTAACAAATTAATATAAAACATCCATGGCTATCTAAAATACAGTGTTTACAGTGAAGGCTGGTCTGCCGGTGACGTTATAGCCACGTGCGCTTAACGAATAAGGAAAGGATACGCAATGACCCAAAGCCCCAATCACGTAGCGGATCTCAGCAGCCACGCCTCTGTTTTCAAAGATATCCGTCCACACTGAGACGCTGCGGCGGCGTTTTAGAATGAAAACGCCGTCTCCAGCGTTTCTAAAACGCTCCGTTTTCGCACCTCGAAAACTCCGGCGTAGTGTGGACGGATGGCGTAACCGTAGCAAAACGTATGCATTTTAAAACGAAAACATACTAGTGTAAACGGGGCCTTAGTCAGCCTCTGTACTGGGCTAAGTTCTCTAAATGTAGTGATTCCGTGACCATTCTCATATGTCTCTTTTTTAATGGCATGGTTTCTCTGCAGTTAAACCTACACTGTAAACAATGCAGGATTCCACACAATTCATTCATGTTGTTCCAACACAAATGGATTAAGTTAACACTTTAAACTAATTTATGTGCATTAAACAAAAAAAAGTTGTCCCATGAAATCTCAAGAATTGTGTAGTTTCAGCTCATTTTAAATAAGTAGTTTGAACAAGCAAAAAAAAAAATCAGTGTATGTCTTTTCCTTGACAAAGCTCCCTCTGTCCCTTCTTGGTGTGCGTAGTGGTTCATCCCCTTTTCAGGCAGGACCTACAGTACTGCTGACCACTTTCTACTTCTCCACTTGGACTAGTACCACTTCTCGGTTACTAATGTAATTTGAAGTTTCAAATATTTGAGAGAACAAGGCAAGAACACGGCGAGAGATGGAGTACATTTTTCAGATTTTAACAAAATGTCTTTATTTGTGTTTTGAATATTTAAAACAACATCAGGGTGATGACGATGTTGGAAACACAAAGTGTGTGCATACGGATATGTATCACTTACCAGGTGCAGCAATATATGGTGTCCTCTGGGGTTGATGGCAAGAGCCTCATCATACAGGCTCTTGGCCTCTGTGTCGTTGCCCTTGAGCTCAGCCACGCAGCCTTTGAGCAAAAGCACTGAATGTGAGGTGGGAAAGAGTGTTCCTGCTTCCTGTACACAGAACTGAGCTTCCTTCATTCGCCCATCAGCAATGAACAACTCCCCTAGTCAACACATACAAACAAAGAAGAAATTGACGAGATCAATGTGAGATTGATACTACACAAACATATATTACAGTTACAACTTTTCTTTCAATTAGAACTTTGACATACTACTGTATATAATGACATCTTACTGATATCAAAGAGTAAATAAAATATATCTTCATGAAACATTATTAAATTCATAAAAGTGACACAACTATCTAGAAAATCAGCACTCTTAAAGATGTATGTGCTACCACAGCATTACTACTCACTCACAGTGAAAAGTGGATACCAACATGCCTCGTTTCAAGCATTTTAGACTGTGGTTCAAAAGGAGAATCACAAAAATCTATCATTATGTTCTCTCTGGTTGATTTAAAACGTAGTTTTGGCAACAAATACAGCTATAGCAAATACATGCTGTCTTTCTCCTCCTACCCAAAATCTTAAACACATGCTCATAGAGAGATTTTCATGGTCATGTCTAAATAAGGCCATGTGTGGAGCAATGTGTGAGCATCTGCAGCTCTAACGTAACATTTAGGATTCGCTACAGGAAATAAATTATTTTTACATAATTTGTTGCCTGTTGTGTGCTTGTTGACAAAAAAATAACTGAATGGATATTTTAGGTAGACATCTTACCAAAATTGTGAATTGAATAAGCTAAATTGACTATAGTGTATAAGTGTGAATGCAAGAGTGTATGGGTGTTGGGTTGGGTTGCAGCTGGAAGGGCATCTGCAGCGTAAAACATATGCTGGATAAGTTGGCGGTTCATTCTGCTGTGGCGACCCCTGATTAATAAAGGGACTAAGCCAAAAAGAAAATGAATGAATGAAAACTAAATGTGAAACATTGCTCTGTAACCTAACTGAAGTAGTTGGACTAAAATAACAACTAAAATCAAACAAATTAAAGTTTAATAGAACATTTTAAGAAAATATAAAATATAAAAATCTAGTCAAGTCAATTTAAAATTATAATAATGAAATGCAAAAAATACCAAAATAAAAACTTATTTGAAAATAATGTTTCATACCTGACTAGCAAACTACTGATAAAAATGGTTAAAATATTTATTATTGTTTTGTATATTTTCTATATTAATACACAAAAGAATGCAAACACACATTTTGTATATTTCTAAATTTGTTTTTGCTGAAATGTTCAATGTTGAAAATGTAAACAGCGGTGCCACTATTGTTATATTTGCATAATGAACTACCACAGGTCTTCTTTCTGTTAATTATTTGCATAGTGAGATGTGATAGGCCTTTTTTGCATCTATTTAACCATCTATAGCTGCAGTTTTCTGTTGGTTTTTGACAGCCAATACATGCTGGGATGTCATTAAAATATACATGTTCATTTAAATATCAGTATAAACTAAATATATATTAATTTACAAGATATTACTTATTCTAGGATTTTATTTTAATACATTGCCCACAGCCCAACATTGACATCTTACAAATGACAGCTAACAGTACAGGTGTCAAACTCTGCACGGTTTAGCTTTAACCCCAATTAAACCCACATTATCAGATTTATTGACTCCTTCAGGTTTTTTGAAACCTGCAGGTAGGTGTGTTGAAGGGTTGGAACTAAACTCTGCAGGGTTGCAGCCCACCAAGAACTGAGTTTGACACCCCTAGATTACAGTATTTGAAAATATTGAATACAAATTATAATGTGTTCACTCGCCCTTACTATTTTGAACTATATCAGAATGACATCATGCCCATTTTTTGAGCCAATTGGCTGCTTTGTGTATGCTCTCACATTCACATTTGTACAGAACCAGAATGTGTCCCATTTTAGACAGGAAATGAACCCATGCCAGAGGAATGCTGGGAATGGGAACAAGAGGGCACAAACACCCAGTATAAGATCTCTGGGAAACTCGTGTCATGCTGAACTGCATATAAATAACACAAAAATAACATCCAAATAATGTCAAAATACGTCAAGGACTTCCTAAATGTATTCAAGACAACATGAAATAATCACTCAACTAGACTACAGACGAAAAAAAGTTGCCTTTGCAATCTTTCATTACAATGTAACAATCTCCTTTAATCAAATTTTAAAAAATGATTTAATTCTAACTAATCTAAAAAAAAAAAAAAAAAAGGAAGCAATGTATTTTAAATTTTTTTTTTTAAGTAGTATACTTATGGCTAGGGCCAGACAGAATCTGCTGACATTTTTTGCTATTTCTGCGTAAAATTTAGTTAAAAATCAGCAGATTTATGCAAAACGATTTTGGGAGTATCAAAACTAAAACCTTAATATATGAAATAAAAAGTAATACCTTTCAAACATTTATTTAGTATTTACAATGCAAATCCAATTAGATCTACTTTATTACCAAATAAAGTAGATCTAATTGGATTTGCATTGTAAATACTAAATAAACGAAAGCAAGTCTCTCACATTTACACAAGTAAATAAATAAACAAGTAATGGCGCGTGAGTAGCATGTTCGCCTCACAGCAAGAAGGTCGCTGGTTCAATCCCCGGTTGGGGCAGGTCCCGGTTGGGCCAGTTGGCATTTCTGTGTGGAGTTTGCATGTTCTCCCCGTGGTTGCGTGGGTTTCCTCCGGGTGCTCCGGTTTCCCCCACAGTCCAAAGACATGCGGTACAGGTGAATTGGGTAAGCTAAATTGTCCATAGTGTGTGTGTGTGAATGAGAATGTATGAATGTGTTTCCCAGAGATGGGTTGTGGCTGGAAGGGCATCCGCTGCGTAAAACAAATGCCAGATAAGTTGCCGGTTCATTCCGCTGTGGCGACCCCGGATTAATAAAGGGACTAAGCCGAAAAGAAAATGAATGAATGAATGAATGATTGGCTAAAAATTTGCGGAAATCTGCGGAATTCTGCACGTGCAGAGTCTGTGTGGGCCTACTTATGGCATACCTGCCTGGAGCCAAATCCTTTCCAGAGTGGTCCAAATGTAGGCAGGTCCATGCTTATGGGCAGAGCTGAGGGCTGATACCTCTGACATGGCCTGTTCCAGACGGGACACAGCTAGAGATGGAGCACTCTGAGACCCTGACGACATGACACACATTTCCATTATCATGCATGCAATCTCACATACACACACGCAAACGAACACACACACACACACACACACACACGTGCATACACACGCACCTACATTTATGGGGACTTTCCATTGACGTGATGCTTTAATACACTTACCCTGCCTCACAGTACATTTACATTTTTAAAATACTTCATTCTGTGTGATGCATGAGCCGTTTTCCTCGTGGGGACACAAGCGATGTCCCCACGTTTAAAATTTTATGGTATTGCTATACTTCTGGGGACATTGTGCCCCCATAATGTAATGAACACAAGGTACACACACATGCATGCTCATACATACAGTACACACATAAACTCATTATGCACACCAGTCTCTGTCTCCTGGAAGTCTGGAAGGGTCAGATGGAGGCCGCTGGGTTTTCTGCTCAGTGGGCCTGGATCGGGGGGTATGCTGTTAGAGTCATCTTCTTCACTGAAAAAGAGAAGAAAATATGAAATCACTACATCTAACACCGAAACACCTGAGACAAGTGTAACATATTACCTGGGTCGGTTGAAATCATAGCGAGTTTGCCACAACTGCAGCATTTCTGCACAGGTCTGTAAAGCTGCACCAGGACCAAACAAAACCTGCTCCAGCTTCACTTTGGTAAAGAGGAGACTAAAATACAAAAACAATACCAACATCAATTATCCATCCATCCATCCATCCATCCATCCCTGTCTGTATTATATATTAAAATTGTCAAGCATTTGTATACGCACATTTACTCCATAAATATCTGATATTGACATTGTTTGAAAAATTGTCTGAAAAAACAATGTCTGAAAAATTGGTAACTGATTTTGAATCGCAATACAATTTGCATATATACGTAGAATGTCCACAGCAAAATCACTAGTTTTTTTTTTAGAGAATGGAGAACATCCACAATCCTGAACTGCAGCAATGGAAGAGCAATTGGAAGACATGTAATCTTTGCCAAGGGCAAAAAGAGCGACAGGATATTCACCAAGAATGCAATTTTTCATGGATGCAATTTTGTAGTTTTTTTTTTTTTTTTGGTTTGTTTATTTCTGGTAACATAAATATACAAGACAGTAATTGTACAAGCAAGATTGCACTTTACTTGTAATACTTTCATACAAACATAAACACACTGTATAAATACAAATATTTTTTCTATGTAATGTTGACTCTTCTAAATAAATATTATTCATTATTTCATTCAATTATGTTTTTAAACAGTGGATGCCCTTCCATGTGCAACCCAGTGCTGGGAAACATCCATACACACTCATTTACACACATACACTACAGCCAATTTAGTTTATTCAATTCACCTATACCCGTATGTCTTTGGACTGTGGGGGAACCGGTGCACCTGGAGGAAACCCCACTCGAACACAGGGAGAACACGCAAACTCCACACAGAAGTACCAACTGAACCAGCTGGGACTCCAGTCAGCTGTGAGGTGACAGTGCTAACCACTGAGCCACCGTGTCGCCCTTAGCAAATATCAGAATTTTTAATCATTAATTTCTATGGTTGACTGTCATGGTGAAATAACAACTAATCATTTTGAGCAGTGTGGCTCACACGATGACAAATAGACTTTATGTTTTGGTTGCAATGGCCAAATCACTGACACGATAACTAGGTTTTGAAGCATGAATGAAATGTTTTGGATGAGTAACTACATTTTGCAGACATGCAATAAAGTTCTGAAGTTTCAGCAAACAAGTTGGAGATTTGCACTCTCAGTTTAGAGAATGTTTTGAAAAATGTGCCAAAGCAATTGAGAAAAACTATAATGTAATATTGGAATTGTCATATTGGAAGGTCAATGAACTGCCCTTGTTTAGCTGAGAGGCAGATACAGTACATGTTTTCCTCAAGAATTTGAATTTACTTGGCAACATCCACTTTCCCTTCAACTCTGACCAATCAGCCAGCCCCAGCTGAAGAGAAACACCTCAAGAATATAATGCTGGCACTTTCATGCTTCACAGTAGGTATAATGGTATAGGTATGATATACAATATGTGTATATATTAAAGTCAAAATTATTAGCCCTCCAATGTTTTTTTTTTCTTTTTCAATTATTTCCCAAATTATGTTTAACAGAGCAAGGATTTTTTCACAGTATTTCCTATATTTCTTTCTTCTGGAAAAAGTTTTATTTGTTTTATTTTGGCTAAGATAAAAACTAAAAATATCATGTAATATAACAAATAAAATATAATTTTTAAGAATCTTTAAATCATTTTAAGGTCAATATTGATAGCACCCTTAAGCATTTTTTTTTTCAAATATCTACAGAACAAACCATTGTTGTACAATCACTTGCCAAATTACCCTAACTTGACTAGTTAACCTAATTTACCTAGTTAAGCCTTTAAATAGCACTTTAAGCTAAATACTACTTGAAAATATCTAGTAAAATTATATACTGTCATCATGGCAAAGATAAAAGAAATCAGTTATTAGAAATTCGTTATTACAGTTTTTCCTCTGTCGCTTCGGTACATTTTTCAGATCAGAAGTAAAATTTGCAACACAGTAAGTGCGTTTCACAAAACAAAGCATACAACTAGCAAAACACCATGGGAAACAAATTTTCTGTGTCAATGAACATGAAATGTCAAGTCCTTGTGTCATTGTGTACAGATAAGGCAGTCAAACAGCTTAGTCTTGTTGTCAATATAACTCTGGAGAGGTGTTCTGATGTAAACTATGGCAAATTTATTTTCTTTTTCTTTTTTTGCTGTCTATACTGTAATTTGTTGACAGATCAAGAAAAATAAGGTAGAAACGTGAACATACAGTGGGACAATCTTGTTTGAGATCGCATTTTCCCATAGATTCACCTGAGAGAAATTCTAGTCTGTTCTAGACTGATTTAGAAAGAAAGGTCTTATGGAATGTGTATGAAAGAAAAATGTATTATCAAGAAAAATGCATTATGGCAAAATAGTATGACAACTTGTTCAACCATTTTCCATGAAAATACTTATGCTATGAAGAAACAATTAAGTGTTGTGGGGGGTGAGACTATTCAACAGAGAGCATAAGCATAAGCATGACATGACATAAGCAATTGATAATGTAGGAAACATCAGATAATTGTATATAATCATTTGAATGGATGTACCAAAGCATCTGCAACTAGTTCAAAGGAATGAGAAACTGCTCCTTTGATGTGCACAAATTTCACAATGATGTGTAGATTGAACAGGTAGTTTCAAGAATTTTAGTTCTGATCTAAGCAATGTACTAAAGCGACTGAGAAAAACTAAAAACTATTATGTTTAGAAATGTGTTCTGTTAATCTGTTAAACAAAACAAAACAAATAAATAAATACAGGGGGGGGGGGCTAATAATTCATGAGGGCTAATAAATCTGATTTCAAACGTATGTACAGCATACTGTATATAGAGTTGAAATCAGAATTATTAAAGTTTGAGACCACTGCTGATTTTTTGCCAATTTAAAATATATATTACAATATAACATATTATATACATATAAAATGAAAACAAATCAGTAGTGGTCTCAAAATATCATTTCATCATCACTGAGTCACAGGATGTCCCCTAAATGCCCAATGCAAACATATTTCCCTTGACTGCATTCATCACTGTAACATTATTTGAGCCCTTGAATTCTCCTTGTTTTCTTCATGCATTGGGATAACAGGACCTAATTGTTTATAGCGTCCATGTTTATTGTGATCATATTATTGAAATGTATAATGTTTTCGATGTTTAAATAGTATACAAACTGCTACAAACAGACTCATGATTTGATCTTTAACTAGGCTCCTTTTTTCTTTTAGGGGTGACACGGTGGCTCAGTGGTTAGCACTGTCGCCACACAGCAAAAAGGTTGCTGGTTTAAGCCCCAGCTGGGTCAGTTTTTATGTTTTCCCCGTGTTCGCGTGGGTTTCCTCTGGGTGCTCCGGTTTCCCCCACAGTCCAAAAACATACAGTACAGGTGAATTAAATAAACTAAATTGGCCGTAGTGTACAGAACGTGTCTGTACGTGTGAGTATGTATGGGTGTCTTTCAGTACTGCAGCTAGAAGGGCATCTGCTGTGTAAAACATACTGTATGCTGGCAAAGTTGGCAGTTTATTCCACTGTGGCGACCCCTGATGAATAAAAGGACTAAGCCAAAGGAAACTGAATGAACGTCATTTTACAATGAAGTACATGTCTAGCTGTAATTGTCTTAACCTACGGGCCAATGAAAGTGACTGCAAGGTCCCATAGCTGAGGGGTGTCTTCAATGAACATCCAAGAGCATATTTTTGGCTAAACCTGGCTGAGAAAAAAGTGTGCTTTCTTTCTATACCCTTTCTCCCATCTCTCAGGCTGATCTTTTCAGTGATGCTGTAAAGCACCCTGATTCTGCTGCCATTGCTGTAGACTGACTGTTCATCACACCCTACTTCTGCAAAACCAACTGTGCAGCAGCCAGAACCAACACCACAGCCACAACAATAAACTTCCTGCAGGAAGGTGCTCTTCAGGGGGATGCTAAGCCTTAGAAGGAAATAAGCAAATGTAAAAAAATGTAACCTGTTTCTTCAACCTTGTCACAAGCCAAGATACTTCGCTTAGAGGACAGGTTCCTCATGTATCTTTAGCTTCATTTTATCTGACAGGGTTTTACAGCCAGTTTATAACATTTGATGTACATGTTTCCAACCATTCTTCTGTACTAGATGCAGAAATACATTCTCAAATGTGTTCGTGCTCAAGATTGTTTTGCAGTAGTAAGTCTAAAGCCTTCCTATCTTGATATTTTGATTCTAATTTGACACACTTCAGTTTGCCTTTAAAGAGTTAAGCAAACCACTACAAGACATTCTGCCCGAGTTGTCTCTGTTTCCATGTGGTCTTAAATTCTTTTCCAGCTGTTTTATTAGTCTCTGGATCAGTTATGGAAGCAAAGGGACCCAGTTCTCTAGCACCTCAGCAAGTGGAGGCTTTGGGTCAACTTGCTTTGTCCCGAGCACCATTTTACTTAATGTGGATACAACCAACTAAAGTGCCCAGTAAGTGCTGGCTTTCCAGAAAGAATTCAAGGGAAAAGCAACTGTTTGATAAAAATGGTCCCATTGCTCACATGGAGTGACTAAAACTCTGTCTTATCACATTACCTTCTAGGCTAATGATTGGATTCTGAGTGGGCAACAGCACATTTAGAACAAGTGTCCAGGCTCATTTTTGTGACAACAAAAATGCTGTTTTAGGTTCATGGGCAGGACCTCAGCTTCATTGGCATATAACATGCCTGGAGCTGCAGGCAGCGCTAATCATCCTACACCGGTTTTGAGTACTGGTTTAGGATAATCACGTTGGTGACAATGTACAACATACAGATAGTTGTATAGGTCTCAGCTGCACGTCTCAGCTCGATTGCAAACTTTTATATCTACAGTATATTACCAAATAGCCCTTTGTTCTGTCTCTTAGATTTACCTGATGGGTTACCTACATTTAATTTCTTATTTAAACTCTGATAATCATTTGACTCTTAATTGCAATGAAGAGTTATGCTTTCCACAGAGCTGCTTAGAAATGACATGCATCATGCACAAAAAGCACAATACAGACAAATGAGAACAGAACAGAATTAATTGATAAAACAGACTATACGGCCTTGTGGGGTTCTGAGTTGTTATGTTTTGTTTTATGCAACTGTCCTACCATACTTCCACCTATTAGTTGCTGCACCACCAAACTCGTAACACAATTCAGTGGGTTGTGACAATTTTCAAAAGAACCCCTAATGTTGTGACAGACACAGGGCTCTATCTTGACGATATAGGTGCAAAGCAAATGCACCAAGGGCATGTCTGAATCCACTTTCGCTGTTTTAAGGATGAAAAAATACAGTTTGCGCCACAGCGCATGGTCTAACAGGGTTGTGCTAATAGATCGACAGATAGCACTATTATGTCTTTTTCATTCTTTTACCTGCTTTGATACATTTTGATCTGTTTTTATCGGTTTTAATCATTTTTAATTATAGATTTTTTCTTGTTTCTTTTATTCTTCTTTATGTAAAGCACCTTGAATTACCATTGTGTATGAAATGTGCAATTTAAATGAACCTGCCTTGTATTATTCTCTTAATGAGTGTTTTGAGCATAACATGCATTAAACCAATCAAAGTCTTACCTCCCATTCCATTTAAGAATCAGTTGCGTTGCGCAATAGCGCATTTGCTATTTATATGGCAGTCTTTGTAAGTGGAAAAACTGAATGCTCCACTAGCAAGAAAACAGTTAAAAGACAATCTGCAGCACGATAATAAATAACAAGCCTCCTCCATTTGGCCTGTTTACATTCTCTCTACTTTACTTTAACGCTTTACTTCATACCCTTACTTTCGTGGATAAGGAAACGGTGTTGTACCCACTCCACTGAAGACATACGTTAGCCTACATATTTAATTTAGTTTGTTAAGCGCAAAGATTTGTTTCAAAACTATTTCTAAATTAAGTTCTAATTTCCAGCAAACGAATAAATTAACAATAACAAATATAAATAGACATATAATAAATAAAACTGCTAATAATAATAATAACATAATACAAATGCAAATTGTCATGAAAAAACTGAAAAAAAACTCTGAGGTGAGGCATGGAGGCAGTGTTGTTTACATTTATGTAGAAAATAATATTTTTTGTAACATTTTAATCCTTTATTTTTTCATATGTACAGATATTTGTGTTTTGCTGTAAATCCTGTGTGTATTAAGCATTGTGTAAACGTTTGGACCTGCACAGGCACTTACTGTAACTAAGGTGCTCTGCGCAGGGACTTTAGACCAGCTTTTGGTTGGTTAATGGTGCAATCTATTTCACTTCCTCAAAATAGCAACGCGCTAACTATGCATCTTAACACACATCCTTTATAGACCGGCACCCCCATGAGTCCACAAAGTGGCGCAAATGGATTTGCTATTTAAACAATATGGTGCAAAACATGAAAATTAGGGATGCACTGGTCTGAAAATAGCAGCAAATCGTACCATACACGTCTTGTGCCTTATTGTGCAAAGTGTATGATAGGGTCCATAAATGTCAGAGTGTTTGTCAGAACAGCTACATTGAAATAATCTACACTGTAAAAAAGAGCTAAATAATAAAGAAATGAATTTTCTATCAGTACCTCTAATAGAAATCAACAATTCTGTGGGTTTTTGAGGATGTTCTTCCTCTGAACCATCTCTATTTATCAAGGTTTAAGTGTGGGTGGATGTCTGTGTGAAAGAAGGTGGAGTGGTGAAGCAATGTGAATGCGAAGATGTGTGTAGGTGTTTAAGAATGTGTTGGTAAACAAAGAAAAAAGTGCATTAATGTCAGTAAGAAAAAGATTGAATGAGTTGTTCCTGTGGTGACTAAAATAATAAGGGCACTATAATAGGTACTTTATTTATTTTTTCTTACTTCTACACAACAACACAAACTCCAACTAAAACATTTCTCCCAAATATTCCCAAAATGAAGCTTTTAAAAAGTTTAATCTTTAATAATTTTGTCATGCATAAACATATTACACAATTTTGTGATTTTTGATAAACTTACATTTTGATCTCCTACTATGGAACTTGTCTAATGCTAGTTAAATTTTGAGTCAAGACTCAAGGTAATAAGTTTATGCAGCCAAGTCTGAAAAATGAATAGCCTAATAGCTTCTTAATGGATTAAACAATTAACATTATTTTAATAATTTGACTTTTTATCATTAGTGGCTATAAATGATGCATACCAAATTTAGACTAAGTTAAAATAAAGTCAGTGCTCATAGGCTAGTGGTTAAGCATGCTGACATACAGTAGCTGCATTCATAGAATTGATTGCCGGTTCGAAATCTTTTGCCAGACCAATTCCCATCTTTCCTGTCATCTCTCCACTGTCCTATCCACAAAAAGGGCCCCTGAAATTGAATAGAATATATTGCTTATCTATTGTAGTCAATATAACATTTCCAGGGATATACTCACTGTGATTTGGGTAAAAATAAAGATCAATGTTTAGTGGTCTTTTACCAAGATTTCCATGTCAGTTTGATTAGAATATTTAAACCAGTTCTTTAACTTCAATTTTGATGTCAATTTTATGTCTTTTCAACACCTGTTGCCTAATAAGTTGTGCTTGGACCTAATGATTTCTGCTTCTGGCTTTGCTCCTTTTTGTTGTTTCCAATTTTTCTTTCAATGTTGTCACAGATTTTTAATAACACAGGTTGCAAGTTGATTATCTTTTTTTCTCTTAAAAAAAAGTAAATGATTCCCTGTTTCATTCAATCAAATCAATAAATATATAGTTTCCAGAAAGCAGAGATGACTTTTTCTAGAAATAAATTCGTAATTTACCATGGAGCTTCTTGGAATGACCGGTTTGGTAATTGACAAACAATAAATGTAGTGTGATAGTGGCTGACATTTTTTCACATTATGTGTTACTCTGACACACGGGTCTGGTCCTAATTATCTTCTCTCCATTGTTGCTTCTGTCTCTCATCATACTTATAAGCAATGCTGAGCGCAACATCGACCCCACATGATATTTAAAAAATAAATAAACAAAGATTTTTAAAGCCCACTTTTAAAAGAAACATTTTTTTAGGTTGAAAATTATAAAACAGATGCAGCTTTCATATTTATGCCTTTAATCACTGGTTTTAATTGTTTTATGTATCATTTCATGAATCAATTAAATGTTTCAAATATCAAAATATAGAGATTTGTATGAAGTTTACAATGAATGATACAAATGTCACTGAAAAGGTAACAGGAAACATAAGCATATATAACTGCAACACACATGAACTCTCTATTGGAGAGAACTCATGATTGGTGTTTTTTTATATTGATACTGCAAAAAAGCAATATTTTATCATTTTAAATATTTCAGTATCCATATCAAAATCTATATTTTTTGATAGCACTACACTACTGGTGGTAAAACTAGTGGTTTCACAAACTTTGGAATTCAAGTCATTTCAAAATGCAGAAGATGATTTCAGATTTCACTAGGGTTGACAAAGACACACACAAAGACACACACACACACACACACACACACACACACACACACACACACACA
>CAIGQQ010030230.1:159518-184955 GCA_903798035.1 Danio albolineatus | reverse complement strand
TATATATATATATATATATATATATATATATAAACAAATGTTTCCCAAATGTTAGTGATGCAGATATTTAACTTATTTGTAGAAACGTCAATAATTAAAATGAATTTTGGTTACCGAAATATCTGTACAAATTGAAAATTATGAAATGTCATTGCACTATAAAATAACTATTCAAAAGTAGTTTATAATTTAAATTAATAATTTGTTCCACTGATTTTGAAGATGCACTTTCAGCTTCATTACTCCAGCCTTTAGTCACATGATCCTTCAGAAATCACTCTAATATAATTTTTCAATCATTATTAACATTACTATTATTAATGGTAATAGTATTAAAAGCAATAATGACTGAAGTAATAATTTCATTTGAAACTATATACAATAAGAAGGCAGTTATTTAAAACTGTATTAAATATTTATCAATTTAATATTTTTTTACAAAAAAAAATAAAAAACTGGACCCAAACTTTTTGACTTTTGAGATTATATATATATATCGAAAAAAAAATTATCTTAAAGAGGCTAATAATTTTAACCTTACAATTTAAAAAAAAAAAAAAAGTGCTTTTATTCTAGTCGAAACAAAACAAATAAGAAAAAAATATTATCAGACATACTGTGAAAATTTCCTTGCTCTGTTAAACATCATTTGAAAAATATTTAAAAAAAGAAAAAAAAAAATTAAAAGGGGCCAACCATATTTAAATATATATATATATATATATATATATATATATATATATATAGTCAATCTCAAAATACATTCCTTCAAAAATTCAGTTAAAAAAAAAAAAAGTTAAAACTCTGTTTAATATGCTGTATTCATTCATTGGGCCATCCAAATTTATTTTGATTATTTTGGACAATTAAAGGTCACCGTAGAACTTTAGAAATCTGTATAAGAGAAGAACTTAAAAAAAAGAAAGATAGAAAGAAAGAAAAAAACTCTTTTCTTTATTGCACCAAAACAAATTACAGCATATTGGTTTGGAACAATCAATTAATTATAGAGCAATTGCACAGTATTCTATATATTTCTGCAACAGTTCTAAAAATGCAGTTAATGTAAAGAGAGGTAACAATACATCATGTTAAAAAAGAAAGGAAGAATGTGAAAATGTCTCACCATTGATTCTGTGATGAGGAGAACCAGCACTGCCTCTTCAACCACGTCCTTTGGACAGAAAGCTCTGCAATGTGGCAACAGGAAAAGGAAAAAAACACATCACAAAGGTGTGTGTGAGTGTTCCAGTTCTCTAGTTACACATATCAATTCTGTAACGGAGCTATCTAGACTTACACTACCATCAAAGTTGTTTCTTTATTTTATTTTTACATAATGTTTTTGGTATTCAGAACAACTTCCACTTTCTTTTCAGACACTGCTTTCTCTTATCCCTTCAGTCAATCTCATGCCTTCATCTTTCCTGCCTCTATATGACCTAAATTCCTGACAAAGAATGTTTTTGAAGCTGTACCATGAATGCTAAAGTGGGGTGTTCCTTTCACCTGTCATCATTTCTATACTTCAGACATACCCTCAAATGTCTTTCTATCTCTTTTTTATTTCTCCTGCATTTTTCCTTTCACTGTTTGGCTTCTGCAGACTCACAGGTACAGTTACAGTATGTTTTATTCACAACACAGCATTCCGCCGTGTCCTGAATATCAAATCAGGCAAACAAACCCCAGCACTGCCCTCTGCTCGCCTCCTTGTTCACTGCTCTCTGATTCTAATGATCGCTAAAAACAACTAAATTTAACGATACAAGTGAGATTTACTGTACATTTAACTGCTAAAATTAACTATTACTATGCTCGCTTGAAAAAAATACAGCTGCTAACTGTATGCTCTGTCTGCTATTTCACAACATCACTAGAAAACTCCAACAAGTTACATGCAATAGGGCATGACAGCGATGGGCTAAAACATGCTAGAAATATGTTAAACATTTGAACAACATGTAAGCCATGCTAGCAATATGTTTAAAAACGCAACAGGCTAAAACTTGTTGGAAACTTGTTACAACTTGCTAGAAATGTGTCAGCATCATACCAAATGATAACAAGTAAGAAAAGTATAGAAACGCATGTCAACTCTCAACAGAGGCCTACTGGTTATTTAAAAAAAAAATCTAATTTTTTTTTTGTACAGTTTTGAGCAATTTAGGTTAAATCTGATAGGAACGAAAGTAGTCTAATATGGAACTTTTTTGCCCTTTCTAGGTTTTTAAAGCTCCCTGAGTAAAATTACAGAGTTAGCACATTTACAATGAGTAAGGAAAGTATTCTGACCCCCTTAATTTTTTAACTCTTTGTTATATTGCAGCCACTTGCTAAAATCATTTAAGTTCATGTTTTCCTAATTACTGTACACACATAACATCCCATACTGACAGAAAACAGACATTTTGCAGATTTATTAAAATGGAAAACCTGAAATATCAGACAGTCCTAAGTATTCAGACCCTGCAGTGACACTCATATATTTAATTCACGTGCTGTCCAATTCTTCTGATCATCCTTGAGATGCTTGCTTTTACACCTTCATTTGAGTCAAGCTGTGTTTGATTATACTGACTGGACTTGCTTAGGAGGGTCTCACACCTGTCTACAGTATATAAGACCTCATAGCTCACAATGCATGTAAGAGCAATTGAGACTAATAAGGCCAAAGGAAATGCCTGAAGAGCTCAGAGTCAGATCTGGACAAGGTTAGAAAAAAATTCTGCTGCACTGCCTAAGAGCACAGTGGGCTTCAAAATCCTTAAACGAGATGAGATGAGATGATAGCTGGTCATCCGGCCAAACTGACCTATCAAGGAAGAAGAGCCTTGATGAGAGAGTAAAGAAGAACCCAAAGATCACTGTGGCGGAGCTCCAGAGATGCAGTCGGGAGATGGAAGAAAGTTGTGGAAAGTCAACTATCACTGCAGCCCTCCTCCAGTCCAGGGCTTTATGACAGAGTGGCCCGACAGAAGCCTCTTTTCAGAGCAAGACACATTAAAGCCGACATGGAAACCACCTGAAGGATTCTCTGGTCTGATCAGACCAAGATAGAACTTTTTGGTTCTAATTCTAAGTGGTATGTGTGGAGGAAAAAAAGGCTCATCACCTGTCCAATACAGCCCCAAAAGTAAGCATGGTGGTGGCCCCCAGTGTTTTTCAGATGCAGGGACAGGATGACTGGTTGCAATAAAGGAAAAGATGAATTTGGTCAAGTACAAAGACATCCTGGACGAAGACTTTCTCCAGAGTGCTCAGGACCTCAGACTGGGCTTAAGGTTTACCTTCCAACAAGACAACGACCTTAAGCACACAGCTAAAATAATGAAGGAGTGGCTTCACAACAACTCTTGGACTGTTCCTGAATGGCCGAGCCAGAGCCCTTACTTAAACCCAATTGAGCATCTCTGGAGAGAGCTAAACTGTCCACTAACTTTTACCATCCAACCTGACAGAACTCGAGAGGATTTGCAAGAAGGAATGGCAGAGGATCCCAAAATCCAGGTGTGAAAAACTTATGCATTCTCTCCCAAAGAGACTCGTGACTGTATTAGATCAAGAGGGTGCTTCTATAAAATACTAAGCAAAGGCTCTATATACTTGAGATCAGGGCCTAATTTGTGCAGGAACACACTGGATTCAAATCCGGCACCTCATTTTACCGAACCCCCTCCTCAACCACCCTCCCCTCCTGTCCGCTGTTTACTTTCACTTTCTTCCACGACTCCCCAACGCTCTTCGTTTCTCCATCCTCTGATAACATGCCAGATCCATTACCCTGATCTGTTGCAGGACCTCCCAATTCACAAATTAAGCACTGCTTAAGACCCTGTAGAATTTCTTTTGTAATAAATCTGCAAAAATGTCAACAATTCTGTGTTTTTCTATCAATATAGGTGCTGTGTATTCATTAATGAAGATAAAAATGAACTTAAACGATTTTAGAAAACGGCTGCAATATAACAAAGAGTGAAAATTTTAGGGGGTCTGGATATATTACATACCCCACTGTACATCTACAAGGCATATTTGGAGTGTTTGCTCTGAAAAACATGCTGTGTACAACGTTCTCTACAAAAGCATCATAAAGATATATTCTACATGTTCATTAGACATCAGACAGGAGACATCTAATTAAACATACAATTTAGACAGTTATGTCAAATTCTTTTTGTTTTTAATTTTTAATTGTGTCAAAAATAGCTTTTATTATACAAATTTATCATAAAAGAGAAAAAAATTAAAGATGAATGGGAAAGGGACAAAATAAGAAGCTGACCCCTCAGTGCTGTAGCGCTGTGGTGGTCTGGACGAGGGGTAGATGGCATCTTTGGGATGTGTGGCTCCTTCTTTCTTCAGCCATCCAAGTGGTGGGGGAGAAAGTGGACCCCAGTAAGCGTCCTCACACACTGAACCCAGTAACACCTCTGCAAGCCTGCGTGCGACCGTCTAAACAGCATGACACAATGGGCAACAACACCAACAGTCAGTGTGTGTTTGTGATTATCAAAAAAACTTATTTTTACACAGATCTCACCTTGCGAAAACTCTGAGACCCCCGACTCTCCACAGACCTCAAGACCCGCCGCAGCTGGTGTGTACCCTGAGCCAAGTGACTAACACACATGCATGGAAAATTATTGATAAAATGACCATTTTTATATCACATCTAAATGTGATTGTGTCACTTATTTAAAAAAGCGCAGATGAAAATTATACAGTATATTATAATCATTTTAATAGCTAAGTATGGAATAATTCCACTGTATGTTGCTTATATTGTATACCACAGCACAAAGGTAAGATTTGGTAAGATTATCAGTACGATTAAATAAATAAAGAATTGAAGTTTCCATTGATATTAAATTAAAGATAAGCAACAAAAAATTACAACATTACAACAAAAAATAAGCAATAATTTTAGTATTAAATATATTAAACAATGTGGAATTGCATGAATCACAGTTCTGAAGAAAAGAGAAACCTGCCCAATTTCATAAGATTCACTGCACATGTAATATACAGGCTTAATGTGTACAAATATAACTTTCATAAAATGATGCAACCTATATATTTTCTCTTTTCTTTTCTGATTTCTGACTATTGTGCACTGTTCAAATTTACTACTCTTTTGTTATGTTAGGGATGGAACCACAGTCCTAACCAAAACTACTAAATGTTTTTAAAAATTAAAGGATTTAAACTCTTTAATTGCCAGGTTCACAAATTATATCACTGATTTGGTGGGGAAAAAAAACAAAATTATGTATTTTCAATATAAAAAGTTTCATCACAGTCTTAAACATATGAATGATTAGTAACAACATTGGCTTTCATTGTTAGATTTTAAATTTTTCTCCCTAATTTACTGTTGGTGGCTGTTTTTGCCCCATTGACTTCCATTATAACCACATATGATGGTGCATAACTACACAGTCTTTGTTTTTTGTTTTTTTACTCCATGTAGTTCTGAGAGCTGAGATGAGATCACTCACACATACACACACTTTATTTTGCTGTTATACAAAATCCAGAAGCTTTTTTGCACAGGCCTATCTAAAGGAATAATTGTGCCAACTGATTATCAACAGTAAGAATTACAAATTTGACCTCTTCCCAACAGGAAAAACCACCAAACAATCAAAATTGTACAATTATACTCAGAATCAGAATCAGAATCAGTTTTATTGCCAAGTGTGCTTCACACACACACGGAATTTGCTTTGGCTACAGAAGCTTCCAGTGTACATAAAGTGACAAGTGAAAACACAAAATAAATATATATATGAAAAAAGAAGACGATAGACATTAAACAGATGCAGTCAGTCCAACGATCTGGATGTTGAAATGTGCGTAAGAAGTATTGCATTGTATGCTGTTATAAGGTGCTGTGTACAAATGCGTAAGGAGAAGAAATGCAATGTATATTATTATAAGGTGCTGTGTACAAGTGCGTATCAGAGAGTATTGCACGATTATTGCACAATAGGAGAAATATTAACTGTTCATGAGGTAGATGGCCTGAGGAAAGAAACTTTTCCTGTGTCTGGCAGTTTTTGTGCTTGGTGCTCTGTAGCGCCGGCCAGACGGTAACAGTTCAAACAGGAAGTGTGCTGGGTGCGAGGCGTCCAGGGTGATTTTGCGAGCCCTTTTACTCACTGTGGAAGAGTACAGTTCTTGAAGTGTAGGAAGGGTAGTGCAAGTGATTCGTTCAGCAGTCCGGACTATTCGCTGTAGTCTACAGAGGTCAGATTTGGCTGCTGAGGCGAACCAGACGGTGATTGAAGTGCAGAGGATGGACTGGATGACAGCTGAGTAGAACTGCACGAGCAGCTCCTGTGGCAGGTTGAACTTCCTCAGCTGACGGAGGAAGTACAGTCTCTGCTGGGCTTTCTTCACAATAGAGTCTATGTGAGTGTCCCACTTCAGATCCTGGGAGATGGTGGTGCCCAGGAACCTGAATGACTCCACTGCAGCCACAGTGCTGTCCATGATGGTGAGCGGGGGGAGTGCAGGGGGGTTTCTCCTGAAGTCCACTATCATCTCCACCGTTTTGAGCGTGTTCAGCTCCAGATTGTTGTATTTGCACCATAAAGCCAGCCGCTCCACCTCCTGTCTGTATGCAGACTCGTCACCGTTCCGGATGAGGCCGATAACAGTAGTGTCGTCTGCAAACTTCAGGAGCTTGACGGAGGGATCTTTTGCGGTGCAGTCGTTGGTGTACAGGGAGAAGAGCAGTGGGGAGAGAACACATCCTTGGGGGGCACCAGTACTGATGGAGCGCTGTCAGACGTGATTTTGCCCATTCTGACTAGCTGTTGTCTATCTGTCAGAAAGCTGGTGATCCACTGACAGACAGAGCTAGGGACAGAGAGCTGGGTCAGTTTGTGCTCGAGCAGTGATGGGACGATGGTGTTGAAGGCAGAACTAAAGTCCACAAACAGAATCCTTGCGTAGTTCCCTGGTTTGTCCAGGTGTTGAAGGGTATAATGCAGCCCCATGTTGACTGCATCATCCACAGACCGGTCAGACCGATTTTCTTTGTTCTCTATTCCAACTGGGGATACTCATCCCCAGGCCCCCAAAGACTTTGCAGCGCCACGGATGCGATCCAAGACCCGTGACGAGACGATCCCAAGGCTCCTTAACCCTGGACCTCGCTGTATCCTGAGCAGCTGCTTGGCGGAGTAGCAAGCAAGAGACGGATTCCTGTGACCCTCCAAGGACAGATGAGCCTCGAGTTCTCCAGCCTCCAACGACTAGACTGCAGCTAGAGCTGCGCACCGATGGATTACTCTTCAGTGTTTGAACTCTAAGTAGTGAATATTAAACAACACTGAACTGAACTGAACTCAGCTATATACTAGCTAATAATTTACTAGCTAATAACTTAACTGACATTTTCAATTTACTATAACCTTCTATGTGAAGCTGCTTTGACACAATCCACATTGTAAAAGCGCTATACAAATAAAGGTGAATTGAATTTAATTGAATTGCTCTATAGGCAAACTGCAGGGGGTCCAGCAAAGGTCCAGTGATGTCCTTCAGATATGCTAGAACCAGTCTTTCAAATGACTTCATGACCACAGATGTTAAGGCAACAGGTCTGTAGTCGTTGAGTCCGGTGATCTTTTGTTTCTTCTAGATTGGGATGATGGTGGAGCGTTTGAAGCAGGATGGAACTATGCACTGTTCCAATGATCTGTTGAAGATCTGCGAGAAAATGGGAGCCAGCTGGTCAGCACAGGTTCTCAGACAGGCTGGTGAGACACCGTCTGGGCCTGGCGCTTTCCTTCTCTTCTGTTTACTGAAGACCTGACGCACATTATCCTCACTGATCTGAAGAGATCACTGGGGGGGAGATGTCTGTAGGTGTTGATGGCTGTGTAGAAAGATGATCAGGGCGGTTGTGGCTGGAGGTGGATAGAGGTGTTGATGGCTGTGTAGGGGGTGTCTGGTCGAAGGTGTCAAATCTGCAGTAGAACATATTCAGGTCGTTAGCGAGAAGTTTACTGCCACCGATACTGGGGGAGGTGTTTTGAAATTCGTGATGGTTCTCAAGCCAGTCCACACTGATGCAGGGTCGTTAGCAGAAAACTGGTTTTCCAGTTTTTTTGCATAGTTTTTTTTAGCCACACAAATCACCCTTGTTAAAGTGTTCCTGATTTTATTGTAGAGAATCCTGTCCCCACTCCTGTAGGCATCCTCTTTGACCTGACAAAGCTGTCTAAGTTTTGGTGTGAACCATGGTTTATCATTGTTAAATGATAAGTAGGTCCTGGTAGGGATGCATAACTCCTCTCAAAAACTGATGTAGGATGTTACGGTCTCTGTGAGCTCGTCCAGGTCGGTGGCTGCAGCTTCAAATACACTCCAGTCAGTGCATTCAAAACAGGCTTGTAAGACCTGCTCTGTGTCGTTGGTCCATCTCTTAACAGTCCTTAATACTGGCTTAGTAGTTTTAAGTTTTTGCCTGTAAGTTGGTATAAGACGAACCAGGCAGTGATCGGAGAGTCCTAGAGCTGCTCTGGCCACGGAGCGATATGCATCTTTTATTGTTGTGTAGCAATGGTCCGGAATGTTATTGTCTCTGGTAGGACATGTAATGTGCTGTCTGAATTTAGGCAGCTCATGTGTGAGTTTTGCTTGGTTAAAGTCCCCAAGAATGATAAAAACAGAGTATGGTGTACTGTATGGTGTCATGTTTTTGTGATAAAAAAAAATGTGGTCATAATGGAAGTCAATGGGGCAAAAAACAGCCACTGGCAATGTTGTTTCACATGTCCAAGACTTTGATAAAAGGTGAAAGAAAATCCAGTCCAGAATTACTTTTTATTTAGAAAATAAGTCTTTTTTTCTGATGCATTTTTACAGGAGTTTAACATAAATAATAAAAGAGTAGTAGATTTGCCCAGAGTGTATCGTTAATTTTTTTTGTTTGTTTTTTAATTCAAAGCATTTTCTCAAAATATGTGTCAAAATAAGATTTGTCACCAAAAATCAGTTTGCTAGCTGAAACACAGAAAAAGTTATGGCCAAATTAAAACTCAAAATCACCCCAGAGTGGATGAAAACATCCCCAACAGCACATAAGAGTTAAAACAAATTACTATACATCAATGACAATATAGAATTAATGTATATTTTACAATTCATTCATTTAGTTATTTAATTATTATGCTATATAACATAAAACACCTCAAGAGAAAAAACACCTCATGAGAAACCATTAATGTGAAAATGCTGACATCTGCTGGCCATTATTGGAACATCCACTGAACACATTGGTCATGTTGACATGAGAACACCAGCCATGTTTACATGCACCCTAGTTATATATATACACATAAATGTCCATAAATGGATAAAAATCAACATGTGATCAGAAGATTGTGTACAGTGTGAATTGTGGGTTCAAGCTCACCCTTTCCTCAACAGTGACAGGTATGCACTCTGAAGAGCGGCCTGCAGGAAGAATCCTGGGTCCAAATCAAAATGAGGGACTGATGAACCGCTTTTAGCTGTTTTGGAGCTTGGCGTGCACACAGTCTAATAAAGATGACAGATACCATAGCAAGATATAAGGGTCATTGCACATAGCTAATACATAAACACAGAACATACATAGATTTTTATGTATTATAGACAGATACAGACTAAAAGGCACATAGATGGAGAAGGACATAGGGGGCTTTTTTTCATTTAAATCAATCATAAGACACTGAATATACTATACTACACCACAAAACTTAGATGCATGTCTACATTTAAAAGACATATTCTGAATCAGTTCCTCACAAACCTTGTCAAGCTCTTGCAGGTACAACAGGCCAGCATCACAGGCCATGAGATAACAGGTTTGGCATTCTTCTTCTCTCTCAGACAGTCTAACACGGGAAGCACCTGACATAGACTGATGATCCAAAGACAAGCCTGTGGAGAACAAATTGAGATCCACTTTTAGAAATTTGAGCCTATAACTGTACAAAAGCTAAGAGAGCTTGTTGCACAAAACAGGGTCTGTTGCACAAAATAAGTTAAGCAACTCTGGGTTGCAAAGTAAGTTTCAGTTTGACAAAACCGAACAAATCCAACCTGGTTAAGATCAGTTTAAGTTGTTTCTCAATGCTTGGTATAAACTTTCTCTGTGAACTTGGGGTTTAACTCACAATTTGAGATTAATTCTGGAATTTATGCACCTGAAAGTGACACATGCAGCAAGCAACCAATCAGACAACACATGATTGAAAGACATTCCTAATGAGAGAGTCAATGGATATCAAAAGTCTCTCTTATACACTCACCACCCACTTTCTTAGGTACACCTGTCCAACTGCTCGTTAATGCAAATTTCTAATCAGCCAATCACATGGCAGCAACTCAATGCATTTGGTCAAGACGATCTGCTGCAGTTCAAACCGAGCATCAGAAGAGGAAGAAAGGTGATTTAAGTGACTTTGAACGTGGCATGGTTGTTAGTGCCAGACAGGCTGGTCTGAGAATTTCAGAAACTGCTTATCCACTGGTATTTTCCCGCACAACCATCTCTAGGGTCTACAAAAGTGATCTGAAAAAGAGAAAATATCCAGTGAGTGCCAGTTCTGTGGGTGCAAATGCACTATTGATGTCAGAGGAGAATGGCCAGACTGGTTCCAGCTGACAGAAAGGCAACAGTAACTCAAATAACCACTTGTTACAACTGTTTTATGCAGCATCTCTGAACGCACAACATGTCGATCTCTGAGGTGGATGGATTACAGCAGCAGATGACCATGCTGGATGCCACTCCTGTCAGCTAAGAACAGGAAACTGAGGCAATAATTCTCACAGCCTCACTAAAATTGGATAATAGAAAATGACGAGTCTTGATTTCTGCTGTGACTTTCAGCAGAATTTGTCAGATTTTGGCATCAACAACATGAAAGAATGGATCCATCCTGCCTTGTATCAACGGTTTAGGCTGGTGGTGGTGATGTAATGGTGTGGGGGATATTTTCTTGGCACACGCTGGGCCCATTATTAGCAATTGAGCATCGTGTCAATGCCACAGCCAACCTGAGTAATATTGCTGACTATGTCCATCTCTTTATAAGATACATCTCTACTGTATAAGATACAGTGTGTAACCAATCTTCTGATGGCTACTTGCAGCAGGATAACGTACCATGTTATAAAGCGTAAATAAACTCAGACTGGTTTCTTGAATATGACAATGAGTTCACTGTACTTAAAAGGCCTCCACAGTCCAAAAATCTCAATACAATAGAGCACCTTTAGGATGCGGTGAAACAGGAGATTCGAATCATGGATGCTCAGCCAACAAATCTGCAGCAACTGCGTGATGATTTCAATATGGACCAAAATCTCTAAGAAATATTTGCAGTACCTTTTTGAATCTATGCCACAAAGGATTAAGGCAGTTCTGAAGGCAAATGGGGTCCAAGCCAGTACTAGTAAGGTGTACCAAATCAAGTGGCCGGTGAGTGTAAATAAATACTGCATCATATCATATCAAAGCAACTTGAAACTAATATTATTATATACAGTAAATGCAAAGTAAAATGCAGTCAAGTAAAATCTCAACCAATCTATGTATACAACTACTACTAACTAAAACCCCAATTTAAAAAAAACAAATATGGATCATAAATGCGAGCAAATTAACAATATGTGATTTGCATGACTCTGATTAACCTTTATTGTATTTAATGTAATGTAATGTGTATTTATATAGCGCATTTATTGTGTATGGCCGTACACCCAAAGCGCTTTACAATAATGAGGGGGTTCTCTCCACACCACCACCAGTGTGCAGCATCCACTTGGATGATGCGACGGCAGCCACAGGACAACGGCGTCAGTGTGCTCACCATACACCAGCTATTGGTGTAGTGGAGAGACAGTGATATAGCCAATTCGGTGGATGGGGATGATTGGAAGGCCATGATTGTAAGGGCCGATTGAGAGACTTTGGCCAGGACTTACACCCCTACTCTTTTACGAGAAGTGGTGTAACCCTGGTGTCCTGACCAAAGTCTCTCAATCGGCCCTTACAATCATGGGATTGTATCGACAAATGTACAAAAACACTGTAAACATCTTTTAATTTTGATGGCTGTAGCAAAGTTGGGACACAGGCAAATTTAACACCACATATATTGTCACATTAGCATTCATTTTAATTATTCATTCATTCATTTTCTTTTCGGCTTAGTCCCTTTATTAATCCGGGGTCACCACAGCGGAATGAACCGCCAACTTATCCGGCATTTGTTTTACGCAGCGGATGCCCTTCCAGCCACAACCCATCTCTGGGAAACACATTCATACATTCTCATTCACACACATACACTATGGACAATTTAGCTTACCCAATTCACCTGTACCGCATGTCTTTGGACTGTGGGGGAAACCGGAGCACCCGGAGGAAACCCACGCAACCACGAGGAGAACGTGCAAACTCCACACAGAAATGCCAACTGGCCCAACCGGGACCTGCCCCAACCGGGGATCGAACCAGTGACCTTCTTGCTGTGAGGCGAACGTGCTACTCACGCACCACCGTGGCGCCCCTCATTTTAATTATTTTAATGTAATTGTTTATTCATCATCTGGATATTGGGGATGCCAATTCTGACTTCAGATGCTCAGTCAGTGGTCATCTTTACCTGTTGCTTTATTTCTTGACAGACAAATAGGGGACATAACTGAACCATCCAATCCCATTCACTCTGTAACTAAGAAACCACACTGTAGCACACGCAGGATGTCTTGATCAAATAACTATATACTTTTCATGAATGACGTCTTCTTGATGGCAGTATGTCTCTGTGCTGGCCCAATAAAAGCCACCATGTCAACAGTATCTTTGAACACATAGTTCAGTAACTAATGCTATTTGCTCTGCTGCCTCCCGAACCATAAAAGGCATTTGCTTTTTGCATCTGTCATTCACGAAAGTCAAAGTCTGTTTAACCCAGAAACAAGATGAAATATGGACTCCTCCACTTAGCCCAGCACACATTTTCACTATCTTTTTGACAATTCAAAATGATTGCTGTCACACATAGACCTGTGGCATCACATCACAGAACTGGTGTATAGGTTAATAATAATAATTAATAATTCCTTACATTTATATAGCGCTTTTCTGGGCACTCAAAGCGCTTTAAACAATGGGGGGGGGGATCTCCTCATCCACCACCAGTGTGCAGCATCCACCTGGATGACGCGATGGCAGCCATTTTGCGCCAGACCGCACACCACACACCAGCTGATTGGTGGAGAGGAGACGTGATGAAGCCAATTATGATATGGGGATTGTTAGGAGGCCATAATGGACAGGGGCCAGTGGGCAGATTTGGCCAGGATGCCGGGGTTAAACCCCTACTCTTTTTCGAAGAACATCCTGGAATTTTAAACGACCACAGAGAGTCAGGACCTTGGTTTAACGTCTCATCCGAAAGACGGCGCTCAAGGAGCAGTATAGAGTCCCCGTCGCTATACTGGGGCATTAGGACCCACACAGACCACAGGTTGGGCGCCCCTGCCGGCCTCACCAACACCACTTCCGGCAGCAACCTACCTTTCCCATGTGATCTCCCATCCAGGTACTGACCAGGCACAGCCCTGCTTAGCTTCAGTGGGCGAGTTGTGAGAGTTGCAGAGAGCTAGCTGCCGGCACCATAAGAATCAAAGATTCATGTTGCATTTCTAGATACAGCAGCAGACTGTTCTAAATGGCAGCACAGCATGACAGCTGTTGAGGCAATGTCTTATGAGGGGTTATCAACCACATTCAATTGAGGTTTTCGGTGTTTACGGTTTAACTGGTGACCGTGTTAACTGGTGACCCTTTCCAGATGTAAACTACAAAAAAAATTTTTTGATCAATTTAGGTAATATTCTGTTCTGCTACACAAATAATTAAATCAATAAAGTTTACAATGACACAGACACCAAGTAATAAGAATATTTATTTGGTATGAGCATGTGTTTTGTTGCTGTGAAAAAGTGACAAATCTGCCAAAGTAAATAGTTTGCATGTGGAAAGGGTCACCAGTTAAACCATAACACCTGCCTTAATTGCTCAACACAGACAGATTTCTCTATTAAACCACATTTAACCACATTGAACTAAACTAAACTTCTACTCTGAAATCTGGACACAGTTTCAGTTTAATAGAATTTTCTATGTTAAGCATGCAGCTTTGACACAATTTGAATTGAATATTATTGGTATTATTATGGGGCGCCACGGTGGCCTAGTGGTTAGCACGTTCCCCTCACAGCAAGAAGGTCGCTGGTTCGATCCCCGGCTGGGCCAGTTGGCATTTCTGTGTGGAGTTTGCATGTTCTCCCCGTGGTTGCGTGGGTTTCCTCCGGGTGCTCCGGTTTCCCCCACAGTCCAAAGACATGCGGTACAGGTGAATTGGGTAAGCTAAATTGTCCGGAGTGTATGAGTGTGAATGAGAATGTATGGATGTGTTTCCCCGAGATGGGTTGTGGCTGGAAGGGCATCCGCTGCGTAAAACAAATGCTGGATAAGTTAGTGGTTCATTGCGCTGTGGCGACCCCGGATTAATAAAGGGACTAAGCCGAAAAGAAAATGAATGAATGAATGAATGGTATTATTATGTTAGTTGATGGAAGACCTAAATTGTAGATTTTGCATTGAGAAATGTAATTTTTAATTCCCAGATGACTTTATGTACAAAATGATGAGCCATGATCCAGCTTGGCTTGCTAAGACTGTGCTTCTACTTTTATACTCATTTAGGAAAGCCCTCACATTTTAGCAGTTCACCTCCTTATTGTGGATTGTTTCTAAACTATTGGATTTAGATATAATATAATGTTGTCATTTTTATTTTGCTCACTGGAGTGTGCTGCAGCTATCAAAATCCAAATGTATTTACATTTAACTAAATCCAAATATTCTGTCACAATTTACTCACCCTTCACTAGTTCCAGTCTTTACAAACCTTTCACTAGTTTGACTTTCGTTATTCTGCTGAATACAAAAGAAGATATTTTGAAGAAAGCCAGAAACGAGTAACAATTGACTTCCAGTTTTCTACTTCCATACAGTAGTTTGAAAAACAAATGGATGTCAGTGGTTACTAGCTTTAAGCTTTCTTCAGAATATCATCTTTGTGTTCAACAGAATAAAGGAACTTATAAAGGTTTGGGGGCTCAGTGGTTAGCACTGTCGCCTCACAGCAAGGTGGTCGTTGGTTCTAGTCCCAGCTGGGCATTTCTGTGTTGAGTATGCATGTTCTCCTCGTTTTCACGTTTCCTCCAGGTGCTCCAGTTTTCCCCACAGTCTAAAGACATTCACTATAAATTAACTGGGTGAACAAAACCAGTCTTAGTGCATGATTGTGTGAATGTATGGGTGTTTCCCAGTACTGGGGTGCAGCTGGAAGGGCATCCGCTGTGTAAAAACATATGCTGGAATAGTTGGTGGTTCACTCCGCTGTGGCAACCCCTGATTAATAAGGGATTAAGCTAAAGGAAAATGAATGAATGAAGGTTTGGAACTACTTGAGGGCGAGTAAATAGCGTATCAACTTTCATTTTGGGATGAACTACCCCTTTATGCTTTTTAGAGAAATATTTTCTTTGTACTTTTGTCAATTGAATACACATTACAATTAATGAACAAATTACAGTTTCTTCATTTCATTGCATTTTACAAAACATCCAAACTTTTTGGTATTGGGGTTGTACTACATGATATAACAAATGCAAATATAGAAATAAAGAATAGAGATCCAACCAGATCTTACATGAGAAATCCTAAAAAAAACCCCACAGGTATCCTACCCTGTTTAACACAGCACTCCTATATTGTGTGGTCTAATTAGCATATAACATATGGAACACAATAAAGAAACTGCCACAGTTTGCTCCAAGATCAAAAAAAGGCTCAGGCACTTCTCCAGTTACAGCTTAGTAGATGGTTTTTAACATGTACAACCCCAAATCAGAAAAAGTTGACAGTATGGAAAATGCTAATTAATAAAAGAAGAACGTAGTCCTGAGCACATGCGGTGATATTGCTTATAGATGAATATTGATAGTTTATTCAGAGCGGTCTGAGAGATTGGAGATCACAGTTGTTCAGCTTAGGCTTCCACCCTTGTCCTTTACACACTGAAATTCCTCCAGATTCCTGTAATCTTTCAATGATGTTATGCACTGTTGAAAGTGAAATATTCAAATGTCTTTTTTTGATGAACATTGTTTTTAAACATTTCAATAATTTTTCTCACGTATTTGTTGGCAAACTGGCGATACTCTACCCATCTTTGCTTCTGCAGGTCTAGAACTTTCTTGGATACTGCTTTTGTACCAAATCAAAATCAATCACCTGTTGGCATCACCTGTTTCAAATCACATCATTATTTAACTTCCCTTATTACTAGCCCTACATTGCTCCTATATTAAATAGACCATTTTCTGAAAATAGCATACAGCCAATGCTTTGCCCTCTCATATTCACCAAGACTTCTATCCTTTGAATTTTTCCGAGAAGTCACTAGACTGGCTATGAGGAAGTACATAGAGAAGAACTGAAAAGAAAGAACTACAAATTTGGGTCACTACTTTTCAAAATTCCCCTTTTATGCAAATAAGAGGTAAAGAGTTGTAGACAGTAACCAAAATAACATTCATAAAATCCCTACAGTGAGTGAAACTAGCTTTGATGAGTAAATAAAACAGAACTGGTTAAGGAACTGCGACAAACAGACAGATACAGACAGACAGATCTGACAATACTGTTGGCCTGTCAGAGCAGAACAGCTGTCACAAGCTCTGCCTGGTGAGTCTCTCAAGGGACAGATTCTAGGTGGGTTCTGCTTCTTACAATAGAGACCTTTTCTTCCCCTTTTTTTTCTTTTTTACAAAAGAATTAAAAGGTCTGATAACAATTAATCCAAATGTATATATTATCCAAAACATTTTAGGAAAATTATAATGATTATAAAAATAACTAATCATAACATAATATATTATTTACAGCTGAAGTCAGAATTATTACACCCCCTTTGATTTTTTTTTCTTTTCTTTTTTAAATATTTCCCAAATGATGTTTAACAGAGCAAGGAAATTTTCACAGTATGTCTGACAATATTTTTTCTTCTGGAGAAAGTCTTATTTGTTTTATTTCGGCTATAATAAAAGCAGTTATTAATTTTAAAAAGAAAAACATTTTCAGGTAAAAAAATTTAGCCCCTTTAAGCAATTTTTTTAATAGTCTACAGAACAAACCATCGTTATACAATAACTTGCCTAATTAACCTAACCTGCAAAGTTAACCTAATTAACCTAGTTAAGCCTTTAAATGTCACTTTAAGCTGTAAGTGTCTAAAAATATCTAGTAAAATATTATTTGCTGTCATCGTGGCAAAGATAAAAGAAATGAGTTATTAGAAATGAGTTATTAAAACTATTATGTTTAGAAATGTGTCGAAAAAAAAATCTCTCAATCAAACAGAAACTGAAGAAAAAAAATAAACACGGGGGCTATTAATTCAGGTGGGCTAATAATTATGACTTCAATTGTATGTAGGATCATGTAACACTAAAGACTGGAAAAATAATGCTGAATTAAGCTTTAGAAAACTACATTCAATTAGAAAACTGTTTTAAAATGTATTATAATTTCACAATTTATACAGTACTTTTATACTGTATTTTTTATAATAAAAATAAATAAATCAATCAATAAATAAATTCTGGCTTCTATTAAAAAACGTTAATCATTCCAAACATTTGACTGCTATAATGCTGTGTGTGACACAAGAGACTAGTGGGCTTTTCACAAACACAAGATGAAAAAATTATTTTTGAAAACCAAAGATATATATAGAAGCTTCCCTGCAGACGATGACGTAAAACTGCTTTTGGGCTTTTTCCATGGTTATATTCTAAGTACTGTAATGTGATTTAAATACACTTGCTGAATTCAGTGCAGAGTTTCTTTCACTGTACACTTTAGTTGGATATGAATCCAATAAAAGCATGCCTGAGGTAAATGCTCAATGGAATGGAGCAGTGGAAATTACTTAATAACCCTATAAAAACATGCACAGTCTTGCATGTACAAGGACCATATAAGGAATATCTGCTTTTAAATGTACTACATTATTGACTGAAAGTCACTTGTGAATTTTGTGTAAATAATATTTTGTAATTAAGACCTACTAAACCATGAAATCCTGAAGATTTATTTTCACAATTAATGCAGACTTAAAAAGTTGCGTCATTGCTGAGCTGTTGACAAAATCGTACAACTCTTCATAAGACCTATATTCAAACAGCATATTACTGTATGTAAATTACCTTGACATAACTAAATTGTACAACAAAAGAGGATTAATGAGCTATTATTGACTTCTTAATTGTTCATACCTTTGATGACAAAAGCTTCTGCCAACATTCGTAGTTGGTAGACAGGCTGGTCCTGGTGTGTGAAATCATCAACTCCCGCTCTGGCGCACATGCCCTGAGCATCCCTGTAGCGTCCCTGCACATAGTGCACTTTAGCCAGCAGGAGCAGAGCTTCATTCAGGTAATGAGGCTACAGGGAAAGAGTCAAAATGGTCTCCATGAATTGAGAAAGTTGAATGACAATGCCTCTGACAAAACTGAAACTGTAATTCAAAGTACAGTTGAACAAATTCAGGTTTGCTGAGTTAGTTTGTATGCCAGCACAATTTAGCTATTTATTAGCTATTTATTTATCTGATGGGAACTGACAGAGATGGAATCGATGGACTGAAAAACTGCTTGGCAGTAGATTCTGAATTAAACAAAAAAAGAATGAATGGGGGGAAAATGATAACAACTAAAATATATAAAAAATTGGCAGCAACTCAACTTCGACAAAGGGAGCATGAGCATGAGCAGGACATCCCTCCATGCCCTTGAACTCCATAAGCAAGGTGGTCAGATGTTTAGACTCAAGCTCAGTCAATCTTTGTGTCAGTTGAAAGCGCTTTCTACCAAAAACATTGTAATCATTAGGTCGTCAGGGTGTGCAATTACTATGGGCAGTGTAAAGTAATTCCATTTAAGTCAGCAGTGCAACACACAAGTGTTGTATTTTCCAAAGTAAACATTCATCCTGACGACCTGATGAGGCACAGAAGACAATGGTGAACAAAGTAGTTTTAACATTTTTTGGATGCACAAAAGAGTTCTTGTAGCTTTGTATGACCACAGTTGAGCAACTGAAGTCATATAGAACATTTTAGATGCTTTTTCAAGACTCCAGGACTCATGGGGCCGTTGCTGTATATGGAGGATGATGGAGCTCTCTAGATTCAACTAAAATGTCTTAATTTGTGTTCTGAAGATAACCAAAGGTCTCAGGGTATTGAAACAATATCCATTCATTCATTTTCTTTTTCAGCTTAGTCCCTTTACAGCTGAATGAACCGCCAACTTATCCAGCATATGTTTTACGCAGCGGATGCCCTTCCAGCTGCAACCCATCTCTGGGAAACATCCATACACACTCATTAACACTCACACTCTACGGACAATTTAGCTTACCCAATTCACTTATACCACGTCTTTGGACTTGTGGGGGAAACCGGAGCACCCGTAGGAAACCCACGGGGACAACATGCAAACTCCACACAGAAATGCCAACTGACCCAGCCGAGGCTCAAACCAGAGACCTTCTTGCTGTGAGGCGAACGTGCTACCCACTACGCCACCGTGGCGCCTTGAAACAACATGAGGTTAAACATGAGGTTTAATTTTTATGGAACTAACTAACCCTTAAATTCAGTTAAATGATAGAATTTAAGTTAACATCACTGAACTGTACTCCAAACGAGCTCCTCAAGAAAGAGAGAAAAACAAAGAGACTTCAAATAACACAGTGGCAGACCTCTAGGTGTCCTCTGCAAAGGATGCTGTCAAGTTGAGCTTTGGCTCTGGCCAGTTTAAGCTGTGAATGTTCGGTCAGAGGAGTAGAATTCTTCAGTAGGGTCATGTTCTCCAGCAGACATTCCTCCAGCAACGCTTCGGCCAGCAGCAGTGTCCTGTAATCATCTGCAGACAATCAGAAAGAAAATCTGGGCAAAGGCTGAAGAAGGAAGATTAGAACTTTTTTTTATTCTGGTTGATTATGGTAATCTCTTTTATGGTTTTTAAATTTAAATTCCAGAAACAAGACTGTAGTAGTGTTTTGTTAATAAATGACTTTGTGCCTTAATGTCTGCCATTGGACTACTGTATATCACAACAAAATGGCATTCGGTGAATAATATTTCTTGATGCTTGATCAGCATTCTGATCAAGTTTAAAGAGTTACATATGTTTGTTTGAGCTCAACTTAAGAGTCTGACCAAAAAGGTGGTTAAAACATTTTGTATAAACACTGTGTGGATGAGATGTTTCCTGTTTAGTTTAATCTCTCACTCCACACTAAATTCCGACTTGTGTCAAGTTAATGTATGACATTTTCCTAAACCTCAACAGAATATGAAGTAACAACATTTTATCACTTAAAAAACATTCCTATTTGTAAAATAAGAACAATATTATGTCCTAAGTTGTGTTTATTCTGACTGAGTTTAATTCTTGACAGTGAAATTAGTGTTTGAGTGATGGCAGTGGCGAAACAAGATGTGCTGGGTCAGAGATTAGATTTAGACAGGGGTGGACACACCTCCTGGGAGTGCCATGTGTTAACCTCTAGCTTACTGATGTTGATTTAACAGTGAAAATGGAACAGAGTTTAGGCAGCATGTTTTCCATTCTCTTACCGCTGTGAAATTAAAAAGACTGCAATACAATAATTTATTCTTTTCCGCAGTATAACTTGTCAACAGTAACAGTTTCTAATTCTGGGTATACAGCAGTGTGTAAATGGCCAGCTCACATGCTTGATATGAAAAATATAAAGTAAAATTATTTGCAAGGAACTGTTGAGTTTTGCAATGTATATGTATGTGATGATAGCCTATGTGACAAAAAGAAATGTTGCTATAATGTACTAACAACATAAAAGTGAATTATTTTCAAGGCTTGTTGCAATGTCTTTGGTCAAAGACCATCTGGGTATTTACAGCCTATAACAGCCTAAAAAAACATATCAGTGTAATAATGTACTTTCAAATTCATTATTATCTAGTCCAAGGAGTTTCAACATCTTAACTCCCAGTGACAGTTTATGTCAGTTGTTTCACCATAACCAACACTCAGTGAAAATCCACTACAGTAACTTAAAGATCACTGCAAACCAATGCATGTAAAGGCCTATATAGAAAAAAATATGATTGATGGTGAGTAAATCATGGCGCTATTCCCTTAAGTCAACCACCTTCTACCTGTAACTAAAGGGTGTGTGCATGTATTTACATCTCTGCTTCACATGAGTAACATTCTCTCTCTTAAATAAAGAGTGAACTGACAAAACGAATCTAACTACAATCTGACAAAGACAAAACAGTCTACATCAAAACAGACATCTGTTGACGGATATTAGAGCACACTACAACGTGGGCTTGCCAGAAAGGTGCAAAGATCATGCGGAACAAGACACACTGTCACACACTCATCACCACTGGCTCTAATCTATTCTACTCTATTGTGGAACGCACACTTACCATCGTCATGAAGGCGCGCGGCAGCAAGTTGCTCCACTAAACTGGGGATTTTATCCCACTGACACTCCGAACGGCAGCGGTCGACCTCCGCTTCTAAGCGGTACTGGGAGAATGAGAGTCGAGAAGACATCCCGCCTGCGTCTCTGGGACCGCGCTCCACCGACACCAGAGGAGTGACTGCCGACTGTCAACGGAAAACTCACTGAGCATGTGCAAACAAACATGATAAAGGCTTTGCCCATTTTAGTGACTGATGTATGTTGATCAATCTGTAAACTGAATTAAAGTGGTAACATTGTTATTTCGTTTTTTTTTAATGTTGAATATGTTTATTTCTGTCAAGTTGCATTCAGTTACACTTGTTTCCAGATTGTTATTTTGTTGCATGGACTCACGAATATTAAATGAACTTCTCCCAAACATGAAACCTCTTTTTTTATTAACTCACCCTATCCCTGCACAGACTTAGGCTATATAAATTGCTTTCATCAGATGAAAAGCTATTTGAGTGAGCTCATAATACAATTTTGATGAACCCCCAATTTGATGCTTCAAAAAACACACAAACCAAAGACAAGCATCCAACCCAATTGCTGAAGGCTTTTAAAATAAGCTTTGAAAGTAACTGACACTTGCATTCTGGATAAAGGTTGAGAATCCCTTTAATAATATTGTGTTTCTTACCTAAATGATTTACATAAAAAACATAAACTAACATGTTTACATGATATGTAAAGGACACGATCATACTGTTTAAATAATAATTGCATTATTATACAGTGGTTATCTGTGGAAAGACTATTATACATTGAATTTCCCATCACTTCATATGATTAATTTCCCAAGACATTCAATTTAACATTACTTTCTTTCCAAATTGAGTGGAATCCCTGTACTTACATTTGGTTCCTTTTTGGGGGTAGTCTTAGTCTTATAGTGGAAAATCTGTCATTGGTCAGACCGGATCATTATATGGTGCAACCAGCCACTACTGTATGTTCCAAAATCCATCTGAATCAGTTCACCTAAAACATCAACATCACTGACACATCCTCGCGCCATTCAAAGCATCCCAGTGACATTCCAAGCCTTTTTTTTTATTCAGTAGAGAATCACATGTGAGATATTTTGAAGTGTATTCGTGCCACAAGGTTTTACAGTTTATTGCCTCAGGGCAGGGACCCTGTATTGTAAAAAGTGTTCCCCTTATCACTGTATTTGTGATTTTTGCATGAACACATGGACCATCACAATCAGATTAAACCCCAAAAACTATAATACAATTTTAAAAAAGTGTTTTTTTTTACAGTTGAAAAACAAACATTTGTTTAACAGTGCAACGTCCTATGTGTGTGCTCAGTCTTACACACACAGCAAACACTGAGCTGCAACACAGGTCAAAAGGAATGCGTTAAGAGTCTGCCAAGACCTTAAATGTACTTTAACAAGTCTTCTTTACAAAGCAAAGCCTTGTCCATGACAACTATGTCCTATTTCTCTGAAATCCCTCCACGGCAAGATGACTAAATCTATTTAAGCAATTAAATCTTGTTAACCATTTGCAGGACTGGTTGTAATAGAATTACAAGATCAAGAAAAGAAGCTGCTTCCAACATACAGTCTGGAATGAGACCAAGTTATGAGTCTGTTTACATGAAAATGCTGGCTATTTAATGCAAAAACTTGCCCACAGAATGCAAATCCTAATAAAATGAGACTATCCTGACCCCTACTGAGATAATGGCCCCATCTAGTGGGCTACTTAAAATAATCCTGCTTAACAAAATGTAGCAAGACATGCACACTTACAATCTGCTAACATTGAAGACATCTACTGTAGCCTACACACGTCACGAAAGCGTACAATATGTGTAGCGGAGATCTTCACTGATTGACTCTCTACTTAACGTTTACAGAAACTTTTTTTTTTTTGTAAAATGTATTGTGAAATTATTAAATCATATTGTTGCGTGGCACAGTCAAGAGATCAGAATAGTATTGATTCTAAAAACTATATAAAGTATAATAATAAATCAACCATTAGCCTATTTTCTACTGTTTACACGATAGCCAGTAAAATATAGGACTATGGTTGCTAGAAAACATCACGGCACGTCTACTGACTATAACGTTTCTACGATATCAACATCAAACTGAACCTCCAGCCGTCGGAAAATAGATTTGGCCCTTTCATTGTCTTTGCAGTGGTTTGCCATTCAGGTGACCGTGGTGATCTATTAACTAGCCACAAAATCATCATGAGTTACAGGCTCACTCATTCCTCTGCTATGACAAGAAGACGTGTGGATTACACCAGTGCGCTGACTTATTATGACGCTGAGTCAAATCCAATCAGCGGGCAGCTGTCGTGTCCAGAAAAAAAAGATTCCGCATAATTTCTAATTTATTATTTCTGACATCTCTTTATAATGGGACTATAACTAATAGTTTCATAAGACGTTTAATTATGCTGTCATATTATGACGTTAATTAAACCATTTAAAAACGTGTTATTCCTAATCAGTTTGATACATCCAGTGCCAACAAAAATGCAATTCTATTTGATAACTGTACTGTATAAGATTTTTTTCTTTTTTTAAATAAATATTAAAATGACAAATTACGACTATATGAGATCTAATGTGGCTTAATACCACAATATAAACGCAATAAGAGGAATCCACGTCACGAATTATATTCTAAATGTCATATAATGTATAACATTGTATTTTTACAGTATCAAGGTAAAATTAAAACAGACTGAAAATAAAACGTTGTAAAAATGTGTCCAATCAGAGTTTAGCTGTCGTGTCCATAAGGTGAAAGGCAACTACGGCAAGCGAAGCAGTCAGAAAGAGCGGCGCTGAGTAAATAACAGCAGCAGTTCGTTGCAACTCCACTGTGGCTGAGCAAACAGGAGGAATATTTGCCCGTCAACTGTGATTTATAGCTGTGAGTAAATTATATTTATGTTGTTATGTTGCTGTATTTGTATTCAGGTACTTAGATATGAGCAACGGGAACGTACAGTGACAACTGATAAAACAATGTTCAAGTTCATCCATATGTCAGCACCGTTAGACCATTTACTCTTAACACCAGATTTATAAGAATAGATATACGTTGTTCGTAATTGTAAATATTTAGCAAAATCTTAACTCTAAGATGTGTGTTTACTCGTCACTGGTATTTATCGTTGAGAGTTGCTTCATCTGCAGTAATGAATGAAAATGTCATCCTAATTTCTTGCTCTCCCGTCATTGTCTTGTGATTTCAGTGTAATGAGATTGAGAGAAATATCTGGGCAGCTCAGATTATGGAGCTGGGTCCTGGTCTGCTCCAGCTGTATGCTGCCTGTATGGGCTCATGGAGGACAACATGGAGAAGCAGTTGGTTCAAACCAAGTGCCCCCACCAATCACCCGCTTGGACAGGAACATGGTTCAGGATAAAGAGTGCGTTTTCTTTCTTTCTTACATTAAAAATTGTAGATTTCAAATCGGTCTTAAAGCCTATACATGTAAGAGTTTTCAACACTGTTAGTAATGATAATGTTTTTTGTTTGTTTGTTTGTTTGTTTGTTTTGAGCAGCAGAACATGATATTCAAAGATTTCTGAAGGACAATGAAGAATGGAGTAATGATGTTGAAAACTAGGCTTCATCTAATAATAAAACATTTTAAATTATAATAAAACTTCAATTTTACAATTTTAGAGAATTATGATCAAATAAATGAACTCTTGGTGAGCAGAATAGGCTGTTTTTAAAATATTTTAAAAGCCTGTCCTGCAGTTAT
>CAIGQQ010030230.1:138936-150520 GCA_903798035.1 Danio albolineatus | reverse complement strand
CTCCATGACCACCACAGCAGATGCTCAGGATACAGCCTGGTCCAGGATTATGGAAACCTCGGGAATAATAATAAAAAAAGCTAAAGAGACTAACAAGTGTGAGCGCAAAAAGATGTGTCTTTAATCTAGTTTTAAACTAACAGAGTGTGTCTGCTTCCTGAACTGTGCTAGGAAGGCTGTTCCAGAGTTTAGGTGTCAGATAAGAGAAAGATCTACAGCCTACAGTTGATTTTGATACTCTGGGAATAATCAATTGTCCAGAATTAATTGAGCTTAGAGGATGTGATGGGTTTTAATACACCAGGAGCTCCCTCAAATACTGGGGAGCTAAGCTGTTCAGGGCTTTGTAGGTAGTCAATTAATTCATTCATTTTCTTTTCGGCTTAGTCCCTTTATTAATCTGGGGTTGCCACAGTGGAATGAACCGCCAACTTATCCAGTATTTGTTTCACGTAGCGGATGCCCTTCCAGCTGCAACCCATCTCTGGGAAACATCCATACACACTCATATACTATGGACAATTTTAGCCAACTCAATTCACCTATACCGCATGTCTTTGGACTGTGGGGGAAACCGGAGCACCCGGAGGAAACCCACGCAACCATGGGGAGAACATGCAAACTCCACACAGAAACGCCAACTGACCCAGCCGAGGCTCGAACCAGCGACCTTCTTGCTGTGAGGCAAACGTGCTACTCACTACGCCACCGTGGCGCCGTAGGTAGTCAATAAAATTTTAAAATGTATATGAAATTTAATAGGGAGCCAATGCAATGATGAAAATACTGGAGTAATATGATCATATTTCTTTGTTCTAGAAAGTACTATAGCAGCTGCATTTTTAACAAGCTGAAGTTTGTTAATTAGGCCAACAGGGCAACCACCTTGTAATGCATTACAATAATCTAATCGAGAGGTCATGAAAGCATGAATAAGCTTTTCCGCATCAGACATTGATAGCATAAGTTGAAGTTTGGCAACATTTTAAGGATGAAAAAATGCAGTTTTACAGATGCTTGAAATCTGGCCTTACAATGACAGGTTGCTATCAAAAATCACCCCCAAATTTTTAGATAATGCACTGAAGCAATATGTTTTAATTGTCCTCTGGTATCTAAATAGAAGCTATGTGGCTTAGATAAGTGCAAAAATTATCCAGAAACCGTTTATGTGTACATTTACAACCTGAGCAATTGCAGCTAGGATAAATTGTTTAATCCTAATTGGAAGGGTTTTGAATATTAGCTTTGAATAATAGCTTTGCATTCATGCTCACATGATTCATGTCTCTAACACTCACACAGCATTATGTACTCTGAAATGCACAACATGCAAAGTAATCATACTTAATTTGTAAAAAAAAAAAAAAAAAAAAAACTTTACCAAACTAGATTCCTTTTCAAACAATTGTTTCCACTGAAGTTCAAAAGCTTTTGACCAGACTTAGTTTGCTCCTGAGTGAAATGTGACTTGAAAAATGTTTTCTAGTGCTGCCTTACTATTTAAAAAAATAATGAAATCAAATGAATATTACATTTGGATATTTAATATGAATTCAATTAATGAAAGCATATAAACTGCGTACCTTGTCAGAAATTTCCCTTGTAATTTTCACATTCAGTAGCATTTATAAAACTTCAGCTGTGTAAATGTCCAATGTATAACAACTGTTGTTAAGAATGCAATCCTTAAAGCAAAGCTCAAATGAAAAGGAAGCAAATGGGTGTGTGTGTGTGTGTGTGTGTGTGTGTGTGTGTGTGTATGTGTGTGTGTGTGTGTCTGTGAGTAGGCAGGGTCAGCCCAAGGGCCTTTTCCCAGAGCAAGAGAATCACAGGGACTAGCCAAACTCTCTAGACCCCCCAAAATCTGTGGCCAGCCTGCTCCCCTCAAGACCTTTGGGAATTTCTAAAAGTTTAAGGAATTCTGACTCAGATTAGACCAGTAGAGAACTTGGAGCAGGCTCTGCCCTTGAGGCCCACTGTTTAACCACAACCGTACTCACATGCGCAGGCTTGTGCACACACACAAATATTAAAGCTTTGGTGCGAATGCAAAATTGTATTGATACTTAAGAGAGAGACTGTCTTCCCTAATTTCCAGGGACTGAATTAAGAGTGACCTCCCTGGCCATGCCTTAGCCCTGATGGAAGGAATGTAACCTAACACTCTCTACCCTGTTCTGCTCGGTGGCTTGCACGTCTGTATCTGTGTATGTGTGCAGACAGTAAAAAAGGCGGATGGAGTCACAGGTAAATTTTTTCCTATTTACTTAGAAAATTGCTACAATTTAAAGATGCATCAAATTATTTATTATAAAATTTATTTATTATAAGTTTAGAGAGGTCTAGATGCAGACCTGGTGCAGTTGCAAGCTGAGCTGCATGCAATTCTTGTAATGTACACACCCATCCCCACCAATAACCCTATACCTCTCACAGTGACATTACTAGCTCCGTTGAATGCATTGTGTCTGACATTGCCAGTTTGAGATACAGTATGCAGTCTCAGCTTGCATAATCAAGGCTGCATCCAGATACTATCGTGCAATGACTGGAGTTTTGGCTGAGCCAGGTGGCATTTCTGTGTGGAGTTTGAATGTTCTCCCCATGTTCGCATGAGTTTCCTCCAGTGTGTTCTAGTTTCTCCACACAGTCAAAAGACATGCGGCATAGGTGAATTGCATAAACTAAATTGGCCGTATATATAGTGTATGAGTGTGTGTATGAATAAGAATGTGTATGGGTATTTCCCAATCAGAATACGAAACAGACTGTTGCGTGACCCACAGTGCATGCCTTCAGTATTTGCATGTACTCTAAGTCAGGATTTATGTATTCCAGAAGGAAAAACACAGCCAAAACACAGACTGAAATGTTGCTCTGGGATCATTAACATGCACACCTCTGGCTGCGTTTGATAAACCACATTTTCTAGTGAGACAACAATGATCCTTTTCCTCCCATAGTTATTTTAAAGTTTCTATTTAACTCAAGATGTATGTGGGAATTTTATTTTAAAAACAGGAGATGCGAATTGTTGTGTTGCTGAGCAATAACTGCATGAGAAACTCAAACCAGGACGCAAAATGTGTTTGGTTTGTTCAATTGTAGGTTTGTTTAATTGTATCTTTTGTAAATTATCATAAACATTGTGAAATTTGATGCATATGTTTTAACAAACACATGTAGACTGCTTAATCGTACAGGTCACTCAGCTCAACAGTTGTCTGTTCATGCAGAGGTAGATAATAATTCCTTAAGTGTTTTCTTTGACATTATAGCTTAAAAATACAACACAATACACCTCTCTTTTGTCAGGTTTAATTATAATTTAGCTTTTATCCACAACAGATCTTGTGAGCAACAAGGTTAACGTTACTCTAATGGGTTATTTTAGATAGATCACTCATTCTACCGTTCGTACACTAAAGGTCAAAAGTTTTTTTTTTTTTTTTAAATATTCATTTGATTTAATAATTTAAATAAAATGATTCTGTTTATCAAGGTGGAATTTATAAATTACCTAAGGCACATACTAACTTATTGAACCGATGTAGTATTGTCTAGTAATGTCACTGTTAAAGGCTGCCCCTCTGAAGTTTCCACTGATCTCTGACAGGCATCTGATCTCCTATGGCCAAATAGAAAAGAGGCAGAGCTGCAGAAAAACCTTGTCCCTTGGTTGCCCCTCATGGTATTTCAAATCTTGATATCACATGACCCGATGAATATCACTTTATCTCCGTGTAAAACATGCCTGCTTGCGAGAATGTGCAAGGTGAAAGAGAAACGTTTTATCAATGGAGACTCATGTGATAATAAACAGGTTTATATCTATAAAGGAAAACTTTATTAGCCTATAAAAGCTGCTCCCAGTGCAGCTAGACAGGCAATTATCCAGCTGTCTGGCGTGCCCCCCTCCCACATATTATACACGAGCGAGAAGGAAAGCAGATGTATAGTCTGCAGAAGTTCACTAGTAATGTGCACTCCTGTGTCTGGGGCATGACAGACTGTAAGTAAATGTGATGGTGGAGCTTTCACCCATCCAAGCAGTCTTGACCTCTCAGTATATCCCTGTGGCTGTCTGGAGAGAGAGAGAGAGAGGAGACACAGGTGCTTTCATGGGATCTCAAACGGGGCTGCAAGAAATAGGACACCACCATCACTCACAGGCATCCAGACAACACCTCGGCAAATCTACCCAGCCAGACAAACTTGCCAACAATTTGCACACTCACGATGCCAGCTCCAGCTCATTTTCAAAGATTTTCCAAAACAAAAAACGAGAAGATAAGATTGATTTTTGTGAAAAGAAAAAAGCCACCACCATAACATCATAACACATAATGTATAAATATTGCTTACCCCACAGTAAAAAATCTAAAGGTCTTCCAGAAAGATCATGGGATTTTGATTAGGACTGTCTAACAACCACTTTGACAGCCCTTATCAAAATCCCAAGCCCAACCCAAACTTCCTTTCTGGAAGACTTTTTGACTATTTAACTATGTTGCAAAATTTATACATTCAAAAAAAATGCCACATATGTCTGTACTAAAAGACAAAGTGAGACTTACCCCCAAATGACTAGCCACCTTGTCCTCTGGCACAAATAACCAACCCAGTGGGCATCCTGGCAGAGACATTACCCCTTACTCATACTTGATCTCTGATGCTTCTAGAACCTGGTCAATACAAGATGGAAAAATCTAAATGTAAAAAAAATAAACATAATAAAATAAAGCCAACTGAGCCTGCCAAGAGTTTAGTCTTTTGGTGCCATTGATGTATTCCAGATTCTTGTGATTGGTAATTATGTTCAGACTTGATTTGACAATGAGAAAAATACATGCAGAGATGCATCTTGCTGTCCGAGGAAGAGCACTAGGACAGGTTGGCACAGACCCCCACCTCTGATGCATCAACCTCCAACACTGCCGGAATGGATGAAGGGCAATAAGAATGGGAGCTAAAACAAAGGCCTTTCAGTTTGGCGAATACAGCTTGTGGACCACCTGAATGATGGCTTGGTTAAGGAAGTCAGAAGCATGCTGGCTGAAACTGTGAATAAAATGCTGGTAAAAATTGGCAAAGCCCAGAAACCTTTTTGAATGCCTTGTGGGATTCTGGGCCTGGCCAGCATACCACAGTCAGATTTTTCTCTGGATCCAAACACATATCTTTGACTGACACAATGTGACCCAAAATTGCAACAGACTGTCCATGGAAAATGCATTTCTCTGTCTTGACATACATACCATTCTCCAACAGCTGGGCAAATCTGTACGTCATTCAGGTAGACACAGATTAACTGATATATCAACACATCTTTCACGACTGCATGGAAGACCACAGGGGTGTTGGACAGTCCGAAGGCACAAACACAGCATTCAAGTGCCTCTGGGAGTATTAAAAGTGACCTTTCATTTATCCCCTCTCTAATATTGACCAAATGATAAGCACTGCAGAGATCCAATTTGATAAAAAGATGAAGGCTGAAGACATCAGTTGCAATGGATAGGTATTGTTCACCATGATAGTAGTCAATACAATGGCAGGAACCACCCTTTTTTAACAAAAAATGACCTTCGGTGACAAAAAAGATGGGTGTGTAATTTTGGCCACTAAAAAATCTGAAATATATTTCTCAATGGCTTCCCACCCTGGAGCAGACAGGGAGTAAAGTTTGCCCTTTGGCGAAGACTTACCTGATAATAACACAATCATAGGGACAATGCTGAGGTAGAGAAGCAGCTTGAGACTTACTGAGCACCCTCTTCAGATCAAGGTACTCACAGGGCATATTTATAGGTTTATGTGTTCCTACTGAAAAACAAAACTAGAGAATATCAGACGAACAGGCAGACAATAAACACATAACATGACAACTCTCACTCCAGGAAATAAAAGCATTCAGTTGATATTGAGGGTTTTAAGAGTACCAGCCAGAGATGTCTGATTACTACTGGTGTAAAGGAAGTTTCTGTTAGAATAGGTGTGTTTAAATAAGGTTGGAACTAAACAGTGCAGAGCTGCCGTCCTCCAGGAACTGAGTTTGACACCCCTGTCTTATGCGATCAGTGGAATGAGTAATAGATGGAGAGATAGACCACTAATGGTGTGGACAGCAATAGATTGAGAGAGGGGTAGCACAGGAAACCCTAAGCCCCAGAATCAGTAAGAGTCCAACTTGTTCTCCAGGAGTGTTGCTGCAAGAGAGGATTTCACACTCATCAGTAACTCATACACTCATCGGTAATTTACATACTGATGGGCTTTTACTGGGCAATGGGCACCCCTGCAGTATAGACACAGGCCCTTGCTCTGGTGTCAGTACATCTCCTCCATTAAAAATCTACATCTACTCATCTGCATGGGTTCACGTTTCAAAAGGGGCATGCCCAAAAACCCTGGAACTACAGAAATTGGACTGGCCATAGGAAACATGACATTTCCACATGGCCTGATGGTCAGTCGTGAATCTGGCTTGCACCAGCCCCCACACCCTGGCTATTCACTTACCGATTGCCCCACAGCCCCTGCTCTTCACTCTTCACTAACCGATTGATTCCCCCACGTCTTCACTTACTGATTTTCACAGTGTAACAGATTGAAAGTGACAGGACAAAGACATAGATAATAAAGATAAAAAAATAAAATAAAAATAAGAATAAGAAATTTGACAAATGTATGTACATTATATTACTGTGTACAATATTGTATGTATAGCGATATTTTGGTCAAATTATAATGTTGGTCAAATTATAATGTTAACTATGTGTGTTGTTAAGTTAATAGGTGTACGTGTGTATGAATAATCCTCAATTAAGTGTTCATGAGATGGATTGTCAGAAGGAATAAACTGTTCCCGTGTCTGATTGTTCTTTTGCACAGTGCTCTGTAGCGTCGACAAGAAAGTAACACTTCAAAGAGTGAATGTGCTGAATGTGAAGGGTCCAGAGAGATTTTGCCAACACTTTTGCTCACTCTGGTGAATGCAGTACTTGGAGAGTAGGGAGGATAGTACCAATGATTCGTCCAGCAGTTCAAACTGTTCAACTTAATTTTCTAAAGTTAGATTTGGTAGCTGAGATGAACCAGACAGTTATTGAAGTGCAGAGGATGGATTCAATGATGGCAGTGTTGAACTGTTTCAGCCACTCCTGTGGCAGGTTAAACTTCTTAAGCTGGCAAAGAAAGTACAGCCTTTGCTGGGCCTTCTTTACAATGGAGTTGATAGTGTCCAACTTCATGTCCTGGATGATGGTGGTGCCCAGGAACCTGAATGACTACACTACTGCTACAGTGCTGGCTATGATGGTGAGTGGGGGAAGAGTATGGGGCTTCTCCTGAAGTCTACAATCATCTCCACTGTTTAGAGCACGTTAAGCTCCAGGTTCTTGTGACTACACCAGACAGCTAGCTCTTTAACCTTCAGTTCTATAGGCAGACTCGTCACCATCCTGACTGTGGTGTCATCCACAAACTTTAGAACTTGACAAACATTGGTGTCTGTACAGGTGCAGAGTAGTTGTTGGTGTAGAGGGAGAAGAGCAGTGGAGAGAGAACACATCCCTGGATGAGATTTTTCCAGCCAGCCTGTAAAGAAGCTGGTGATCCTCTTACAGACAGAGGTGGACACAGAGAGCTGAAATAATTTAGGCAAGAGGTTTGGGATGATGGTGTTAAAAGCCAACCTGAAGTGCACAAACAAGATCACTGTCTAGGTGTTGCAGAACATAAATCAGCCTCATGTTGACTGTATCATCCACATCCACATAGGCAAACTGAAAAGAATCAATTGAAGCTCCAGTGATGTTCTTCAGGTTGGCCAGCTGCAGTTTTTCCAAACACCTTCATGACCACAGCCATTAGAGTCACAGGTCTGTACTCATTTAAAACTGTTAAGGCTGATGATCGAGAGTTTGAGGTATAATGGCACGTCACACAGCTCCTGTGATGACTCATCCAGGTTAACTTATAGCCCAGGCTTCAGGTTAATGTCAGATGCAGAAAAGCTTATTCATGCTTTCATGACCTCTCAATTAGATTATTGTAATGCATTACTAGGTGGTTTCCCAGAGATGGGTTGTGGCTGGAAGGGCATCCGCTGCGTAAAACAAATGCTGGATAAGTTGGCGGTTCATTCCGCTGTGGCGACCCCGGATTAATAAAGGGACTAAGCCGAAAAGAAAATGAATTAATGAATTACTAGGTGGTTGCCCTGTTGGCCTAATTAACAAACTTCAGCTAGTTCAAAATGCAGCTGCTAGAGTGCTTTCTAGAACAAAGAAATATGATCATATTACTCCAGTTCTTTCTAATCTGGAAGACGTAGATGAAGAGGCAGAAGATATAATTCAAAGGAACGGGTAGAAAGGAATAGTGCTTGCTCTGAGAAATTCTACATTATAGTAGCAGTTACTTGGTAGCTGTTTGAGGACATGATTGTGGGTGTTTGTCAGTGGTGTGAACAAATTACAAATATTCAATTACTGTAATCGAGTAGTTTTTCTCAGGTATTGTACTTTACTAAGTTGTTTTAAAAAGGTGTACTTTTACTTTCCCTTTAGTATATTTTTAATGCAGTATCAGTACATTAACTCCACTACTCTCCTTCAACCTGCAGTGACTACTTTTTTTCTTGTTTCTGGGGATTGGCTAAAGTAGAATAATCAGTCGTGTGATTCTTGTCCTATTAAATCACACATAGAAAGTAAATGGCATCATACTGAACTACCGCAAAACATTAGCGCTTCATAAATGCATCAAACCCCTTGGGTATGCAAAAAGATGTCTAAAATGTTTACACACAATGATCGAGAGACTTAGACTGCATGTCACTGATGAGAAGATGGATGTTTACTGTATGATCACTGAAATCACCAAATGCCCTTAAACAATTACTAATGCACTACAAAATGTTACGCTTACACATCCGTGCACAAATCGCATGTAAACGCATGAGGCATTCACATTGTAATACTCAATACTGACTTCTCTTGAGTACTTTTAAAAGGTTTGAATAATATTTACAACTGATACTTTTACTCTACTTGCACTACAATTTTGAACAAGTAATGGTACTTTTACTTGAGTATGACTTTTCAGTACTCTTTCCACCACTGGTGCTAGTGCAGAGAACAACCACATATGCAATTTCCCAATGAACCAGATCTGGCTTAGCAGTTTCTGACTCACTCAGTTACTCCCTCCCTTCAGCTCTCTCTCTCTCCCTTTGTGCCATATTCTCCCAAATCTCTGCAGAACTTTGCCCTTTGCACACTCACGCCAAGCCACAATGAACCTATGGAGTCCATGACATCATTTTGAAATGAGAATAAAAAGAGAAAAAAAAGTGAAAGAAATAGCTGCGGAATTATTATATAAAAGAGGGAGTGAATCAGGAAATAACTTTTGGAAACACAGAGAGTTAGAAGGAGCTTTGCCACACTTTAAATTAAAACAGTATTTGAGAACAACATGGTGGAAAAAGTGCAAAAAAGTTTTCTTTGGTGGGTTCCCCTCGGCATGTCCCTGGTCTCCTACCTCCTCATTCTCACATGCTGCTGTGTCTGGTACTTTTTTCTTTGCACTTTTTAATGGGTGTCTTCCCAATCAGGCTTTTACGGCAGGAAATTTCAGCACACCACATTGCGTGAGGCGACGAAGAGTTCCATTCTTGGCTAGGCTCAGCACCGTGCCAGGCTGTCTCACGCTTGACAGGGAGGAAGGGAGGTGAAGGGGAGGGGGGTTGTGGTGTGGGTCCTGTGCCAACAATACAGCTCTGCAGATTTTTTTCTCCTCTCACAATAGTGAGTGTGATCAAGCCACTGCAAAAAACTAAATGACAGAAAAGCAGGAGCAAGCATACTTTTTTTTCTGGGATCTCTAGTGCAAACATACTTATTTGATTTGCTGCACTACAGGTTTTAAGGTTTTTACAGCATCTTCAGCTTTGTCAAATTGAGAGAGACAGGATTTTTTCTTCCTTTTTCAGCTGATTCCGCCCTCTTCCCTCCAGTGCTCCTCCTTATTTCTCAGTTTGTTTTGTCAGATTTCCTGCACTCTATGTGAGGCCTTTCTTTTCGGCCTTTTCTATGCCATCAGCCCCCTCTCTTTTATTTCCTCTGCCTTTATTACTATTCAACTCCAAAAACATTGCCGTGGTTGAGCAGTGGTTGAATAGGAATAATATTTGCTGTACTTTGCCGCCTTCCTGGTCCTATTCTCCTCTAACATCAGGCCTTATTTTTAGCTGCATGGAGGGTTTGGTCATTTCCTGCGGCTGGTGTCGTGTGACGTTTGCAGTTGGGAACTTAAAGGAGGTGCTTACGGTAATGATGCTTGTCCAAATAATGTGATCTGTGACCAGTGGGTGATTTGTATTAGGCAAAGCAAGATCTACAAGTTGTATACTATTGTTTGCGCCTTGAGTTTGTGTATTCAGTCAGAACTGGATGTAATATGATGTAAACATAGTTAATCCCCATTTCAAGAAAACATGCACCCATAACCGCAGAGCAGAATTGAAAAGGAAGAGGGGAACGTCACTGTATATTGGTTAGATCAATATAGAGTAGAAATGTTTACAGTTAGGTTCATTTTTAAGTTTTGGGGCTATTTTGGGTAATTCCACCTGAATTTGGCCTTCCAAACTAAAAAGCTTTCCATTCCCACATGTAATGAAAATAGACATTCTAAGCTTTCATGCAGTTTCACATATGGTGTTATTGATACAGACAGACCTCTAAAAACTAGTTATTTCCTGATGATTTCGTTTTGTACCTGATATCGGGTATGCTGTTTAGGAGTTTAAAAACAACAACAAAACAATACACCACATTAAAAGAGACCTTATTAACAGTTTCAATAAATCAATCAAATTGTAAATAACAACTTTATTTTCTATAATTGTTCTTTTTAAAATAAAAAACACTTTCTATAGTTGTTCAATAACAACTTTACACTATGAATATAGACTATATAGAAATATATACATATATTCATTCATTCATTTTTCTTCGGCTTAGTCCCTTTATTCATCAAGGGTCACTTAAGCAGAATGACACCCATACACACAAATTCACACACATACACTATTTAGTTTATTCAACTCACCTATACTGCATGTCTTTAGACTGTGGGGGAAACCGGAGCACACCCACGCGAACACAGAAAGAACATGCAAACCAGTGACCTTCTTGCTAGATTGATTGCTCGATTGATTATGCATATTAAAGTAATCCCCCCACCCCACTTTTAGTGCACTTTCTGGTCCTTCTGCCCCATTTAAAGAAACAAAAACTGTGTGTTTATTTATACACACTTTTATAGAGGAGCTATCCGCTTGTTAAGTCGTGACGTTTTGGTGACGTATGGAATACTCTTTCCGGGTCCAAGCCACTACTCATTTGAATTGAAAAAATATATTTGTTTTTAGTCCTATCACACGTTAAAGTGAATTTTGTATAAAATCATAGAGTACACATCAGTCTCTGGGCTTTCTGCATCATAAACACCAATATTTTAGCAATTTATAAATAAATTATCACTTTTTGGTCATCAGATATTAGGCATG
>CAIGQQ010030230.1:89004-138836 GCA_903798035.1 Danio albolineatus | reverse complement strand
TATATATATATTCGAAAGTATTACAGCGATTTGTAAAAGTTTATTATTACCATTTGATGAGGCTCCTCATTCAGTTTGATATAGCACTTGGAACTGGAAGCCTCTTTGCGTGACGTCACACTTAACAAGCGGATGATAGCCTATTAACTGGATATACTTCTGGATATATAGTTGAAGTCAGAATTATCAGCCCCCTTTTATTTTTTTTTATTTTTAGAAGATTTCCCAAATGATGTTGAACAGACCAGGGAAATTTTCACAGTATTGTAATGAGGAGGCTATGGCTTCATTAGAATCCATACGCGGACGTTTGTTAGAGGGATGAGACAAAGACATATTCGAATTAACAGGCAAAGAGTTGGCAACAGGAAAGCAGTCCAAAGACAGAGAACGTTCGTGATCAAGGCAGGCAAGGTCATACACAGAATAGCAGTCATGAAAGTCACTTGGAACAACGTTTGGTAAGGCAGGTAAACTGGCAATACTTCACAAGTGAACGCAGAGGGAGCGGAGCTGAGTCAGTAGTCGGACGAGGGCTCCCTCCGCTGGCGTGGCGTTACAGAACCCCCCCCTCTAGGAGCGACTCCTGGAGCTCGACTAGGACGCCCCCGTGGTCTAGGTGCTGGTCGGTCAGGCCTGGCTCGATGAAACTCCTCGATGAGAGAAGGGTATAGAATGTCCTTAGCAGGTATCCATGATCTTTCCTCAGGTCCGTATCCTTCCCAGTCCACCAGATATTGGAGCTGGCCCCCTCTCCTTCTAGAGTCCAGCAACACATTCACCCGGTATGCCGTGTTTCCTTCAATGTCCAATTGCGGGGGTGGTTCTGGGGCCTCCTGGCCAGGGCCAGCCTCCGGGTGGACCGGTTTGAGCAGGGAGACATGAAAGGAAGGAGAAATGCGGTAATTAGCAGGAAGCTCTAACTGGTAAGTCACTTCGTTTATTTGTTTGGTAATCTTAAAGGAACCCACGTACCTGGTTGGTAGGGAGGGTGTGGACGACGTCTGCGATAGGCCTGGAACTCCTGTGTTCTCACGGCCCGCTGAAGACGGACGTGTGCGCTGTCCCACACCCTCTCATTTCGACAAAACCACTCATCCACTGCAGGGACGGTGGAAGGTTCACCAGACCACGGGAACAAGGGAGGTTGGAAACCTAAGACACACTGGAAGGGGGTAAGTCCTGTTGATGGATGTGTCAAGGAATTTTGTGCATATTCAGCCCATGGGAGAAACTCAGACCATCAATGTTGTTCCCTGCTGCACTATGTTCTAAGGTATCGGCCTATTTCTTGGTTGAGGCGTTCGACTTGGTCGTTGGCTTGAGGATGATAACCGGACGTGAGGCTCACATTGATGTCCAACTTTCTACAAAAGGCCCTCCATACCTGTGATGTGAACTGAGTGCCCCGATCACTAACTATGTCTTCAGGTAGTCCATAAGTCCTGAATACCTGGTGGAATAGAGCTTGAGCGGTTTCCATGGCTGTGGGTAAACTTAGTAATGGGACCAGACGGCATGACTTGGAAAAACGATCTATGATTACTAGAATGGTGGTGAAATTATTGGATGGAGGTAGGTCTGTGACAAAATCTATGGACAGGTGTGACCATGGTCTTTGCGGGATAGAAAGTGGTTTGAGTAGTCCTGGCGGCAGTTCTTTAGGGGTTTTAGACTGGGCGCAGACTTGGCAAGATTTTACATAGGTGGTGATGTCCTTACTCATTTGTGGCCACCAAAATGAGTTTTGGATCAGATGAATCGTTCTCGATATGCCTGGATGACCTGCACTTATAGACGTATGGACCCATTGCATGACTCGTTGACGCAAGTTTACTGGTACGTAGTGTTTGTTGGGTGGACACAGAGGGGGTGGAGCTTCGTTGCGATGCTCCCTTTGGATCTCTTCCATGATGTCCCAAGATACTGGTGCAATGACTACTGTGGGGGGAAGAATTGTTTCATGAGCATGGCTGTTGTCGGTGGGGGCATTGTGACGTCTGGAAAGAGCATCCGCTTTACTGTTTTTGCTTCCAGGTCTTTACGTGACTGTGAATTGGAACCTGGTAAAGAACAGGGCCCATCAGGCTTGTCTGGGATTTAGGCGTTTAGCACTTTTGATATATTCCAAGTTTTTGTGATCTGTGATGACTTGAAACGGATGAATGGCTCCCTCTAGCCAGTGCCTCCACTCCGAGATAGCTTCCTTCATTAAAAGTAGCTCTTTATTCCCCACATCATAGTTATGTTCGGCTAATGTGAGTTTTTGAGAATAAAATGCACAAGGGTGCAGTTTACCTGGTGTTACGTGCCTTTGGGATAATACTGCTCCGATGCCCAGGTCTGAGGCATCTACCTCAAGAATGAAAGGTACGTTAGGATCGGGGTGTTTGAGAACTGGGGCTGTGATGAATCGTTCCTTGAGTTCTGTGAATGCTAGGTTAGCTTCATCCGACCATTTGAGTTTCTTTGGTTTGCCTTTCAGTAAGGATGTCAAAGGTGAAGCTATTGTGCTGTAGTTTCTAATGAACCTCCTGTAGAAGTTTGCAACCCCCAGAAAACGTTGAAGCTCCTTGATTGTGTTGGGTATTGGCCATTCTGTGACTGCTTGGACCTTGAACTCATCCATCTTTACTCCATGGTGACTGATATGATAACCCAGAAATGATGTTTGCTTGACATAGAATTCACATTTCTCTGCCTTGACAAAAAGTTGGTTATACAATAGTCTCTTGAGTACTGTCCTGACATGGTTTACGTGGTCAGCTTCATTCTTAGAATAGATCAGGATATCGTCGATATAAGCGATCACATACTTGTCTATGATGTCCTTGAAGATTTCATTAATGAATGACTGAAAGACAGCCGGAGCGTTTGCCAGTCCATAGGCCATGGCCTGATATTCACAGTGCCCCCTGGTGGTGATAAATGCAGTTTTCCATTCGTCCCCTTCTCGGATTCGTATTAAGTTATATGCACTCCTCAGATCCAGTTTAGTGTATATATTGGCTTCACGTAGTTGTTCCAGGGCTGAGGGGACTAATGGGAGGGGATATAGGAACTTAACAGTGATGTTGTTCAATCCTCTGTAATCAATACATGGACGAAGACCTCAATCTTTCTTTTCAATGAAGAAAAAGCCTGCTGCAGCTGGTGATGTGGATGGACGGATAAGACCCGAATCCAAGGCTTCATCAATATATTCATCCAAGGCTTGGCTTTACTTGAGAGAGAGAGGATAGACTCGATTCTTGGGTGGTATTGTATTGGGTAGTAGATCTATTGCACAGTCCCAAGGACGATGTGGAGGGAGTTGGGTGGCCTTCGTTTTACTGAACACCTCTGATAACTCGTGGTAAACTTCTGGAATGGCAACTTGCTTGAGGATTTCAGGGCTCTCTATACTGGTCATTAGACATGGTTGTGGCTTGACTTGGATGCAGTGTTCTAGACAAAAAGTCGACCAACGAGTCATTTCTCCTAATTGCCAAGACAGTTCAATTCAATTCAATTCATCTTTATTTGTATAGCGCTTTTACAATGTAGATTGTGTCAAAGCAGCTTCACATGCATTATAAAAAATTGAAACAGTGTCAGTCGAGTTTTCAGTGTTGAAGTTCAGTTTAGTTCATTTCAGCGTGGTTTAATAATCACTGCTGAGAGTCCAAACACTGAAGATTAATCCATCGATGCGCAGCCCTACAAGTCCCGAACCATGCAAGCCAGAGGCGACAGCAGCGAGGAAAAAACTTCACCAATTGGCGAAAGTGAAGAATTAAAAAACCTCGAGAGAAACCAGGCTCAGTTGGGCATGACCATTTCTCCTATGGCCAGACGTCTTGTGCAGAGCTGCAGTCTATGGCGCCGGGGCTGGAGAACGCTGGACATCCATCATGGAGAGATCACAGGTGGGTCACCGGCTGGTCAACAGGCTGGCCCTTCGGGAACAATGCGAGGACTCGTCTGTCACAGGGATCGTCTTACAGGAATCTGTCTTATGCTCTCCACTCCTCCATGACCACCACAGCAGCTGCTCAGGATACGGCATGGTCCAGGATTATGGAAACCTCGGGAATAATAAAAAACAGACTAACATGAGCGCAGATGCCATTCAAATTATAATGTCTTTTGGGAAGTGTTCCTGGCTCCGGTTGCCCTAAATAATGCAGACTAACAATCCTTTAGAGGATAGGCTGCTATTAAAAATCACCCCCAAATTTTTGACTGAAGATGAGGACTGAACTAAGAATCCATCAAGGGTTAGACAGTGTTCTAAGTTTTTGCGTGTGAGATTTTTGGGACCAATAAGCAAGACCTCAGTTTTATCGGAATTTAGTAATAAGAAGTTATTAGTCATCCAATTTTTAATATCAGCTATACAATCTGTTAATTTAGTAAATTCAAACAAATTACCAGGTTAAGAGGAGATATAAAGTTGTGTATCATCAGCATAACAGTGGAAGCTAACTCCATGTTTTTTTAATGATATCACCTAGCGGTAGCATATAGTTCAGGATTATGCATGTGTAGCCATGGGTATCCCAAGACTATTTCATATTTGGGTGAGTCAACCACAAAAAAAGGAAATGGATTCTTGGTGCATGGATCCTATTATGAGGGTGAGGATTTGGGTCTGGTGAGTAACTCCATCTCCGATTACTTTGTCATCTATGGACTTTATCTTCATGGGAGGAACACAAGCTTGAGTAGGAATGTGATGAGAGTCCACGATGTTCTTGCTTATGAGATTCAGAGCAGCTCCTGAATCAACTAATGCTGTTAAATCGAGACAAACTTCATCCTTTATCAAGGTTGCTGGTAACATGAGTGATTTCTTCTTGGATACAGTGAGATGTTCCCGATTTACCCTGAATGAGCTACCAATCTTATGGGGGCATTCGAAACTCACATGTGCTTTTTCTCTACAGTAGAAACACAGCTTGAATAGGCGACGGCGTTCTCTCTCTTCTTCAGATAATCTCGACATTTTAATTTGCATGCGTTCTTCTGGATGGTTGAGTAGAGTAGTATACATGGCTTGGATAGATTCAGGAACTTTGGCATATTTCTTAAAACGTGGCATTTGTCTCATCAAATTATCTAGTCGTATGGTTAAATAGATGAATTCTGGAAAAGATAAGTCCTCACCTCTGCATGCCAACTCTACTTGAAGATCCTTGTTTAAACTACGCTGGAACATTGCTTTGCCACATCATTCCATCCGCTTTGAGCAGCTATCGTCCTGAACTCAATGGCGTAATCTGCAGCTGATCGGTTCCCCTGTTTGAGGCTTATTAACTGGCTAGACACTCCCTTTCCTCCACTTGGATATTCAAAAACCTCACGGATCTGGTTAATGAAATATTCCATCGATGTTTTAATTTGAGCATCTGAATGCCATACTGCTGCAGCCCAGTCAATCGCTCTTCCAGTTAATAATGCCATCACAAACGCACACTTCTTCTCTTCAGAATTAAACATCTCCTCCTGATGCTCCATATAGATCTTCACTTGGCGTAGAAAGCATTTGCATTTTTCAGCATTGCCATTAAATTTATCAGGAATAGCAAAGCTTACCGTCTTCGGCGTAGCAGGAGGCATGGATCGGATATAGTGTGTCAAATGTTCGTTTATAGACTGTAATTGTCCCAACTGTTCCTGGAAGCCTTTCAATAATTCCCCCTGATAGGTGACTGTGGTTTGCAGGCTTGCAACCTCCACTGGATTCATGGTAGGCGAAGTATTCTGTAATGAGGAGGCTATGGCTTCATTAGAATCCATACGCGGACGTTTATTAGAGGGATGAGACAAAGACATAGTCGAATTAACAGGCAAAGAGTTGGCAACAGGAAAGCAGTCCAATCCAAACGACATACAATGAGGGGAATCCAGAAATCGTAGTAAGAATGCAGGCAGAGGTTCAATAACACTGTGAGCAGTCCAAAACAGTACAAGAGGGCAAAGACAGAGAACGTACGTGATAAAGGCAGGCAAGGTCATACACAGGAAGGCAGTCATGAAAGTCACTTGGAACAACACTTGGTAAGGCAGGTAAACTGGCAATACTTCGCAAGAAAGCATGGCCTGAGCTCTTCATGAAATACTCAGCAAACAGGAAGTGAACGCAGAGGGAGCGGAGCCGAGTCAGTAGTCGGGCGAGGGCTCCCTCTGCTGGCGTGGCGTTACAAGTATCTCTGAAAATATTTTTTCTTTCTGAAAAAGTCTCATTTTGTTTTATTCGGCAAGAATCAAAGCAGTTTTTAATTTTTTTTTTAAACATTTTAAGGTCAAAATTATTAGCCCCTTTATAGTTAATTTTATTTTTGATAGTCTACAGTAGAAACCATAGTTATACAATAACTTGCCTAATTGCCCTAACCTGCCTAGTTAACCTAGTTAAGCCTTTAAATGTCACTTTAAATACGGTGGCCGAGAGAGGTTAACGCGCTGCAATTTAAGAAAGCACATGCAATAACAAAAAAACACCAGCAAATTAAGAAACGATATTCATCAATTTGACAGCGCACCTAACACAGACAATGGAAGAAACGTGCAGCAATTTGGTCAAAACAAACAACAAAAGAAAGCGCAGCAAATTGGTCAAAACACAACAGAAGAAACACGCAGCAAATTGGTCAAAACACAAACAACAAAAGAAACGCGCAGCAAATTGGTCAAAACACAACAGAAGAAACGCGCAGCAAACAGTCACATAACACAACGGAAATGTGTCAAGAGGACCCAAAAACATGACGGACCCAGCTGAGATACGGACCCACCGTGACTGTTGTTCAGTGAAGTGATTGGTGGTCTTTGAAAGGTGAGTTGTTTTTCGTTTATTTTAATATCCTGATTACACGATTCCGTTGTCTTTTGTAAATTATCAGTCTAATTAATGATTAACTGAAATGTTGTGTTATTAAATAAATTAACTACATCTGTATCTCAGCTGAGTCCGTCATGTTTTTGGGTCCTCTTGAAACATTTCCGTTGTGTTGTGACTGTTTGCTGCGCGTTTCTTCCGTTGTCTGTGTTGTGACAATTTGCAACAGGTGTGCTGTCAAATTGATGAAGATCGATTCTTAATTTGCTGGTGTTTTTTTGTTATTGCATGTGTTTTCTTAAATTGCAGTGCGTTAACCTCTCTCGTCCACCGTACTTTAAGCTCTATAGAAGTGTCTTGAAAAATATCTAGTAAAATAGTAATTACTGTCATCATAGCAAAGATAAAATAAATCAGTTATTGGAAATGAGTTATTAAAACTATTATGTTTAGAAATGTATTGAAAAAAAACTCTTCATTAAACAGAAATTGGGGAAAAAATAAAAGGGGGGTTAATAATTCAGGGTGGCCAATAATTCAGACCAGGGCCGTGCACAGGGGGGTGGCCCGGGGGCTAGAGCCACTGCCCCTTTGCCCTCGTTGGCTGAGGTGCCCCTCTTAGCCTGTACCTCTTCCCTCCTTCTCAAACGCGTCCGTGCCCCCGTCCCTGGCTGTTCTGTTACCGCTTCGCTAAACATCCACTGATTTTGTCAATCCACTCCATATTTTACCACCCGCTCCGGAGTCCGCAGCGTCACTCACAATCTGTGTGCCCGCGTTTGAGGTGCGCCTCGCCTTGACTGCAATGTAGACGGGAGCAGGCGGCTGCAGTAAGAGAAGGGCTTAAAAATATGAATCACAAGTCAGGCACTTCCCGAATCTTGCTGTTTTGCCGCCTGGAAACGACCGTCACAAGGAGATCGTGTTCGCGTTTTAATCGCGGCACGAATGACCTCATGAAAAAATACTATAGTAACTCATAGTAAATATTATAGTGTTTTTGAACATGTTTTTTCAGTATTTGGTTATGTTTATAGTTGCTGTGATACCATAGCAACTATAGAAATTTAAATAGGCTATTTTTATAACAGACATATGGTTAAAAAACACTATAGTATTCCTATAAGTTACTATAGTATTTTTAATGTGGGAGTGGATGCTATTGAAATATCACTGTTTTTACAAAAAGATAGTCAGAATCACAGAAGATGAACAGCTCATTACTGAAAAGGATGTACAGTATTTAATATACATCTGTATGTTCAACAGTGGTGAATGTTTAAAGAATAAACCGCTTATACAGCTAGAAAGTGTTCAAGAAATCTAATTTGGCTACATTATAAATGAAGTAACTATAGCGAGATGCTTTTGAGTGACAGGTCATGACAAATGTTTGTTTGTTTTTTAGAAATGTCCCTAGAATATGGCATTTTATTGAGCTAGTGGTCCATTTCTATAGTAATTTCAGACTTTCTTTAGAGGGCATTAGAAGGTATAAAGGGAACTACTGAAGACAAAATTATGAGCCCTCTTGTGAAGTTTAAAGAAAAAATAGTATTGCATCAAATATGTAAAAGTTGTTTAACAGATTTAGTTTTCAACAGTTTCTAACTCATTTGTCTAGACTTTGCCATTATGACAATATTATATTATATATTTTACATAATATTTTACTAGTTTTTTTGAAGATACTATTCAGCCTAAAGTGCAATTTAAAGTGTTAACTTCAGATGAATTATGTTAAAGTAAAATGAGGAAAGCTATTGGACAACAGTAGTTTATTCTGCAGACATAAAGAGATTCTTAAGGGGCTGATTATATTGACATGCTTATTAGGTCTATATAAACTGCTTTTACTCCAGCCAGACTGAAATAAACAGCCTGAGACTTTATCCAGAATAAAAACTATGAGGCTATAGGAAATACTGTGAAAATGTTCTTGGTCTATTGAACATAACTCTTGACTTCACATATGTGTGTGTGTTTTGTTTACTACACCCCTTCCACTTCTCATAGGAAACCACACAAAGATGAGGCATAATGGCAGAACAGTCTGATTACCTTTGTATGTCTGGATATGTGTGTATTGGACTGACTTTCAGGGAATAATGTTGCATAAAAAATGACAATACAAAATTCACACAAACATACAAAAAAGTGAAAATGACAACAAACAGGACTTTAAACTAAGATAGGAATAAAATACAGCACATGCACATCTTAATGATTTATTTGTAACATTTAGTTATATTAGATAGATCATGTTTTGTTTTTACAAACGTGTGTTTTGTTTTTGTTTGTGTGTAAATCTAAATAAATAAACATATGTAATGGTCTTCATGTCTTTTTTTAATTATCAACGAAAATACAATAAAGGTATACAGCCGGGTATAAACCTTAGTAAAAACAGAAGACAGAGAAGCGTAATTTCAGTTTCATCCAATAAGCATTAGGCTGTGTCGTTTCCCATCATGCTTTTGGTGAGCGCAGTCGTTGGAGAGCAACTGCAGCCGACTGCTCAATCCGAGACATCCGCCTCGCGAGAGTTTTTTGGCGCACGTCAGCGTGACATCAAAGCAAGGTGCACGCTAGTCGGACACGTTTCTAACCGGCATGCATCTCGCGGTGATCACCGGTGATGCGTTCTGCGCAGATTATGGCCATGTCTAACGAGTCTATCAGTTCTGGATGATCGTTGCATTACAAGTCTCATTTACAATCCACGTTGCAGCCAGTGGTCTTATACAAGTGCCGACAACTTGTGCTAAATATCCACGTTCTTAGAATTTGAATGACTAATCAAAATCAGATCTAATATAAATAACAATTATCTATTTAAAAAAAAAAAAACTATTTTCAATATTTATAACAACTGGAAAATTTGTATTAGCAAGAACCTACCCACTTAGTGCCCCTTTTTTTGGTTTGGGCCACTGCCCCTCAAAAAGTCTGTGCACGGCCCTGATTCAGACTTCAACTATACGTAGGATGTTAAATAACACATACCCAAAACTAAGTGTACTTAATTGTACTGGATGTGCACTAGTCAAAATCAAATTTTAAAAGAACAAACAAACATAAAAAAATGTAAAAAAATTAAAACATACATACATACATACTGTACATACATACATACATACAGTACATACATATTGTAATATTGTTCATCCTTGCCATTCCTCGTCTTCATGTGTTGTTCACACATCTTTAAAGTACTTCTATTTTTTTTCTGGTTTTGCTGTGATGACATTTTTGAACTGAAAATTGTGGCTAGTGGGTTTTTGGCCCAAGCCAGAAAAGACACATGAAGTGTGTGAGGACGTCATTGAATCTCTTTTGTCAGTCTGTGTCTGAAAATTAGGAAACTCAAATGAATTAGAAAGAACATTGTCATTAGTAATTGCTTTATCTGTTGTGTGACCAGTAATATTGGTTCATTCATCATATTATGTATAGTACTTGAAACGTAGTACCTGATTTTTTAATAGCCTATTTATCTCTGTAAACAAACTACACAATCTGAATTGAATCAAGTGACTTGATTATTATCTTTGGGGTTGTCAGAGCTATTTGATGTAGTTATTTTGAGTATATTGCTATTCTTCGTAAAAACTGTATCATCATTTTATTGTCTTTTGACCCCTGAGAAATTATGCAAGCTGAATATAAACTTAAAAGCCACAGTGTAATGAGTTGGAGAATCCTTTAGACCACAGCTCCAACACTAATGAGTAATTACATGAAGAAAAAACAGACCAAGCTCATGAAAACATTGCTGGTATGATCACAGTGCAGAGTCTAATTCAATCTGTAGCATTTAAATCCAAGGCCAAGACTCTATCAACAGCTTATCCCTTCTGAGGGCTGAGATGGTGCAGTTCTGGACCCCCTTCAGCACACTGGGTGATTTAAGAGCAGGATGAAAGGAACCTGGGCCACTCCGCGGTCACCTCGCTGATTCATCTTTCTGGGAAAAGTAGAGGGAGAGAAAACCACAGAAGACTCCCTCCTTTATTATGGCTACAGACTCACTGACAGGCCAATCAAGACAACAGAGAAAGAAAGACTGAGGCTATAACATAACCAAGACAAATATGCAAGCATAAATGCTCTAGCTAATTTCAGATCTTGTGTGTAGCTGTGTTCAGAGATGCATTGGACCAAATTCATAAAGGGATTCATGTATTTTATTTTATTTTTTTGCCACACTGGGTGCTACAGAGGACATTAGTGTAGGTTTTCTGCCATTGTTCTTCCCTTTCAGGCCATAGGGCTATGTTCCACTTTGCTTTAAAGATGACATCAGATTAAAGATTCACTTTTGTAGATTTTTTTTTTTTGTGTTTAGTTTGGTTTGTGCTGTGTCTGCCAGCTCAGACAAGCTAAATTTTGCAACTCAACTATTGAGTGCAGTTTTATGCCATAATTCACCCATTGAAATTTTGTGCAGTTTATGTGTAACCAGCTTTCCCCTTAGATGTGTGTCTTCACACTTTGGGAGTTTGGTAGACGACCAATCAAAAGTAAGTAAGAAAATAGTAAGAAAAATAGGCCAATGAATGCCAATGAGTTAGCAGAAATCAGCTCCGCAAGTGCCAGTGATTAATCATTAGTAGAGTATATAACCAGCGCATGTGGAGTGAGCAGTTCGATTTTTCGCTTCTGAGCCTCAAAGAGTAACTGAAGAGATAATATCTGCTGAGCTGATTCCAGTTCGGGTGATGACACAGTGACAGTTGAGCTGGGTGATTCTCTTGTCTTTGGGTGTTTTGCTGGATACTTCTAAAAGAACAGTCAAATAAAAAAGCAGTTTTCCCCTAAGAGAGCAACACGGTCAAGCAACACGTCGTATTAAGACAGTAGGTACATCCCAAATCACATACTTGTGCACTATTCTACGCCATTTTGTAGTATAAATAGTGTAAGTAGTGCGTTCACATTGTAAACTCTAAAAAATAATAAGTGCACTTTAAATACCCGTATGATGAACTCATTTAACCGGTAAAATTAAGTGTGTAATGATGGACACTTCACGCACTCAACGGCCGCAGCTTTGCTCACATAGTGAAAGGGACGGGGCTATCATGCGCACATGTTGGATAGGTTTATTTATTTTGGATTGTGAAAGCAAAATTCTCCTATAAGAGTGATTATACCGCTTCCCGATGGTAAATGTAGTTATACTCATGGCAGGTATTATTTAGTATTTTGGTCATTTATTTTACTAATTTGGTAACCATCAAACATCATCAGGGAAACGTTATGAATTTCTGCTTAGTATAAAAACCATTAGTGTTCCATTTGGGACAGCACTACATACATATACTATGCTGTTGAGTTTGTAAGTGCACAAGTACATAGTGCATACTGTGCCATTTGGGACACAGCTACTGTTCCGACCATGGATTCTAGATGTGGTGGTTTGGGGGTTTAGCATGTCGATGCATTGCTCATGGACAGCTCACCCGGTCACACTAAGGGTTGCTCTCTATGAAACCGGTTAGCACACAGGCAGATCTGAGGATCACATTGGGGGCTTATCCGTCACCTCTGGGCCTGCACACCACCCACTCCTCCACTGTACACCCTATCCAAGCTTCAAGTGGTTGTGTCGGTTCAACCCCCAGGATGCCCGTGCCTCTACTTGATGACACCAAAGATCAGACGCCCATCGCGACATCGGAGGGCGAGCTGTCATGTTCAAATGACAGACCGGGCTCGCTACCACCCTATTGGGTGCAATGCATAGTCACGGTTTTCAAGTCGAACATAATGTCTGCGCTTACTGGGCTGCTAAGATGGTGGGGCACATGTCTTTGGACTTGTGAGGGAAACCGCAGCACCCGGAGGAAACCCACGTGAACAAGAGGAGAACATGCAAATTCCACACAGAAATGCCAACTGACCCAGCTGAGGCTCGAACCAGCAACCTTCTTGCTGTGAGGCAACAGAGCTACCCACTTTTTTTTTAGCTCACAAAGGAATTAATTTGCTAAAAGTGTTTATGCTGTGATATTTTCTATTTATTTTTTTCTCTCAAGTAAGTTAATGACTTCTTTTTAGCCAGAATTTTTACAGGATACCACAAAATTCAAATAAAATATGTAATTGATCCTAATAATAAGTCTGAAAATTTGCAAATTATATGTTAACAGTAGAGGTGATGTTTTAACTGTTTTCATATTAACTGACTCCAGTGCTTTAATACCAACCAACAAAAATTGGTTTCAAAAGTTCTAGCGTGAAAATGCTCTTACCCTCATTTCTTAAGTGTGCTTTTTAAAAAATGAGATAGACCAGAAATCCTTGAGGTTTAGCCTTCCATCCAATCCACTGCGGCTCATGGAGCTGTTCCACATAATTTCAGATATTATGACATGCAGCCAATGGGGAATGAAATGCTAAACAAACAAAGTTTTCATAAAACCTTGTGATTTACAGTGTGATTTCACATGTTAATGAAAGCTGTAAAATGACCTACCAAGGGTTTTATGAATCACATCATTTTAGCTGTGGCCAGAGCTGTAACATTTGATCAGAATTCACTTTCTAAACACTATTACTTGGCACACTAGATTCCCAGTATCTGGTTCTAACATCTAATGAGGGTGAAAACATCTCCTGCCAAGGCAAGGCCAAGTCATTTCCAAAACATGGTTAACAGAGTTCTAAACTGTGGCCATGAGAGCTTCATCACAGAAACCACACGTTTCCATTTTAAGCTTTCCAATAACCCATCTTCATATATATATATATATATATATATATATTCCCCACAAGAGAAACTATATATATATTTTTTTATATTTTATATATATATATATATTTTACACAAGAGAAACTAGACTGTGCTGCTTGAACACATTCAGCAGAGAAGATAATAATCTTTTTAAGCCTTTGCTCAGAATATATCTCACAACTCTGTTAAAGAGAAATGTCTACCAGAGTTTCTCATATGCAGCTTTGTTAAATGCAGTTTAAATTTCACCAATTTACATTAAAATGTGCAAGTGGCTTTGCGTGGCTTTGCAGTTTAAATTTCACCAATTTACATTAAAATGTGCAAGTGGCTTTGCGTACAATCCACATGGTGACAGTACCAAATCCACAAGCTTTTTGTAATTTTCCTTGGGTCATGGCGTCTTGTTTAAGGCCCTGTTTACACTAATATATTTTCGTTTTGGGCGCCACGGTGGCGCGTGAGTAGCACGTTCGCCTCACAGCAAGAAGGTCGCTGGTTCGATCCCCGGTTGGGGCAGGTCCCGGTTGGGCCAGTTGGCATTTCTGTGTGGAGTTTGCATGTTCTCCCCGTGGTTGCGTGGGTTTCCTCCGGGTGCTCCGGTTTCCCCCATAGTCCAAAGACATGCGGTACAGGTGAATTGGGTAAGCTAAATTGTCCATAGTGTATGTGTGTGAATGAGAATGTATGAATGTGTTTCCCAGAGATGGGTTGTGGCTGGAAGGGCATCCGCTGCGTAAAACAAAATGGCGGATAAGTTGGCGGTTCATTCCGCTGTGGTGACCCCGGATTAATAAAGGGACTAAGCCGAAAAGAAAATGAATGAATGAATGAATATTTTCGTTTTAAAACGCATAAGTTTTGCTACGGTTACACCATCTGTCCCAACTACGCCGGGGTTTTCGAGCCCCGAAAATGGAGCATTCAGCCTGATCTCACGAGAAAACGCAAGTATTTTACGTTTTGGCAGTTTAGTAGCTAATTCGTACGAGTTCAGTCGTACGAAAATGTACGATTTAAAAAAAGGAGGCGTGGCACCCAACCCCACCCCTAAACACAACCATCATTGGTTGATGAGCAAATCGTACTGAATAGTACGAATTACATCGCACGAATTCATATGGAGATGGAGATATGTTCAGAAACGCCGGGTGAAACACTAGTGTGTCGTTTTAAATCTAACTTGGCCATTCGCGCACGTGCATGTGCGTTAAAGTATAAACAGGAAGCATGTGTCTCGCTCGGCATTCTAAATAGGGCTTCTGTCGCTTGAAACGCACACGATTAGCGAGTGCTCGAACAATAGCTTGCCTCTTGCGAATATATGCAGCTGTTGTAGTAGAAAAGGCAAAGTTTAACTGCACAATGGCGCCTACAACGCCCCCATTTCTGTGTCCATGTTGTTGTTTACAGTGAAGGCTGGTCTGCCGTCTTCCGGTGGCGTTAAAGTCATGTGATAGGGGCTTGACGAATAAGGGAAGGTTACACAATCACCCAAAAGCCCCAATCTTTCAGAAAAAGGCAAAAAAAAATGTGTGAGACTGATGACGGCAGCCAGAGGGGAGAATAACAACAAATGCACCGCTGCTTTAGAAATGCCTCGCACAAGCGGTAATTAATTTTTTGTCATTTGAAGCAAAGACTATATACTGCATACATAAATACATATAAATGTTCATATGTTTTTTAAAAGAAAATCTAAATAATAAAAACTTTCAAGGATTTAAGATTATGATGACCGTTACACGTGTCATTACAGGCTTTTGAAAAGGGTCCACTGTTGGTCTCCTCTCTATCAATAAGCTGGTGTAAAGTGCTTTGAGTGTCCAGAAAAGCACCATGTAAATGTAAGGAATTATTATTATTATTATTATTAATATTATTATTAATATTATTATTATTACATTTTAAAAGCTCATTGCTGTTGAAATATAATTTCATTTATATTAAAAGGCTATTGATGGCCACAAAGCTAATACATACTGTAAATACCTGCTATACATTAAACTAAGACCCAATACCCAATAAAATAAATAAAATATTTGTTAATTGAATTGACTCTTATACTCTTGAATATACATCAAAACACAGTCTGTAAAAACACACAAGTTTCAAAACAGCTCAATTTCTGTCCCTACAAAGTATTCAAATTGTTCTTTAGACAGGAGAGTTGAAATTAAATCTGTGCAAGTGCAGTCCCAGAGGGAGAAAGAGAGGAAGTTAAGGAGAGAGGGAGAGGCTGAAGAGGAAGGATTTTGTCAGGACTTCATAAACACAAACGTAGAGTGGAATAAGAGAGAGTGAGAGAGAGAGAGAGAGAGAGAGAGAGAGAGAGCCCCCTGACTTAGATTTTCCTGAAGCTACAAACACAAACCAACTCAATGAATATGACATTCATTGCAGGCAGCATCGGGACACTGACATACTCCACAAAATTAAGCCTGATCAAAATGTAAATGCACCAAAAATGCATCTGATTGCATTTGATGTAAATGCATCTGATTTATTGGAATGAAGCAGCAGGAAAACTAAGCAAACTTAAAGAGCCCCTATTATGCATTATAAAAGGTCGTATTTTGGTTTCGGCATCTCCATCAACAGGCTGATAAAAAAAAAACAATTCTCATTGTCTTATAATCTGCATTTATTTTTATATAATTATCCCAACGACTCCTATATGATTTGTTCGATTCATTTGTTCACAAACCCCTCCTTTGTGTCAGGCAAATCTGCGCTGATTGGTGATAGTTCGACTGCGTTCAGCATGAAACGGAGAGAACTCCCAGCACAGTTAAGAAGTAGTCAGAGCACAGAGTATATGTGTGAGCCCAATGCAGTAATGCATTAAATCAATGCAGTTAAACACCAGCATATTCCTCTATTCTTAACCACAACCCTAAGTAATAACAAGGACACACATTCAGTATTACACAGTGGCAAAAGTTGAACTATTTAGAAAATTGACCATATGTGTAGGAACAGATGATGGTGGCCATACTGTAGCAACAAACAGCAGGAGATGAGCACAAAGAGCATTTAAATTGGTAAAGGAAGAAGCATGCACTGCGTTTTCAACATGGTCTTGGACGCGATATGTCAATAGATTTAACCTGAGAGATACTTTACAGGCACTGGTCTATGATAGACACGTGATGACAAGCCGTGAGGAGCTATAACAAGTTACAACACACAATTAAAATTAATATTTTGCAAATAACTACAGAAAACGAGGCAACCATTTTAATCACACTTCACGTTGTGTAGAAAGTAGAAACACTTACAGGATCTGGCGGAAGAAGAAACTGGTTAATACAAACTATGTAAGTTACTGACAAAGTCCCATACATAAGTAGTCTTTGCTGATTCTTTCTTTGAGCACAAATGGCCAACGAATCCTGCGCTGCAGGGTAGGTTATTGTATCAATTATCAATCACAAGCACAGCACATGGTTGTCTGTGGTGTTGTTGTGAAAATGAACTTTAACCCTTGATTTCCACATCTCTCAGTGACAGTAATCTTCGTGTCATGATCAATTCCCTAATCCCTCACACTCCGCTAGTGTCTGAAGGGAAAGGCGTGTTCATGTTTTACCGGATCTGGCGTGGCAGTTCATATTTGTTATTGTTTCTTGTTGATGTCAATACGAACAGGCCAAAAATAAAAACGAACATTAAATAATTTAAACAAATCTTTTATTAAAAGATCTATATTTTTAAACAAGGTGCATTTTCAGATTTAACCCTCAGCTGGATGTTTTCATTCACTTATAGCTGTGTTGCACACTGCGTGGAAGGTAATTTTCAAAAACCCATAATAGGGGCTCTATAAATGTTATTTAGACCTAAATTATTATCATTATATGACATTATACGCCAAGATTATACAACAGCAACATATCTGGGTGTAATAAAAAACAGTAAATTAAGATCAACAATGACCAAATACAGACTGAGTCCTCACAGTCTGACTGTAGATACGGGGCGATACTGATTGAACTGGCAACCCAGAGAGAGCCATATCTGTCCACACTATGCCCAGGCAGAAGTGGAGATGAAGGAACACTTACTCACCTGCTGCACAAACTATCATTCAAGCGGCACAATTCATTATTGCCTGTCACTAAAAGAGAGAGGAGACCAATAAAAACATCAGTGATGTGCATCATGTGCTTGCAAACATGCACGCACACACACATCAAGATTATTATAATTGAAGGATTTTAAATATACTGATTATTATTGTTTATTATTACTGTTTTATCCTAAAGTGTTGATTGTGAAATGTAATTTATTCTGATTTATTTTCAATTTGTATTTTTATTTAATTATTATTATAGTTTTTTTTTAACATTACCACTATTTACTTTTATGTTTTATTTATATATTTTGTCTTTTTAATTTAAACTTTATAAATGCTTTGGCAATACCTTTGTAACATCTGTCATGCAATTGAATTCAATTAAAAGCAATTTTTGAATTAAGACTGTAAGGTCTCTTGTCTTATTAAAAAAGAATTAAAGAAGGTATATAAGCAGAGATTTACAAACTGCTTTACCTAAATGCTAAATGTTTAGACAGTTAAGTCAGCATGACAGAGACACTGATTTACACATTGTCAAATCATTTAACGTTTTATAAAAACCATACCTCTACATTAATTATTAGTCTTTTTAGTATTGAAAAAAACATCAGAACCATTATCAACTGATTTTTCAAATTGCCATCTTAGCTTGCCACAATAAAAATTGTAATAAAACACGATACTCTCTTCTACTTTTTGGGGGTCCATAAATAAACACAGCAGGTTTAAAGACTTCCTCATGTTTTTGACACCACTCCTCCAGTTTATAAAAATGCTTGCAAAATCTGTTTCTGGTTCTCCGCAAAAAGGATAGTCCTCCTCTATATGTTAGGATCTATATTAGGGTCCGTATAGGTTTGTAGCAACGATACCATGTGCAATCCTTCACTTCAAGTCTCCAGTTCATTTTTTAAATTGGTATTTTGTACAAGGATCTCCAGCAGCCTTTGAGGGAGGCGTTTAGTCCAACTGTCTCTTTCTATTTGGTCTCTTTCACTGAATCAGGTTTGAGGCCTGCACACACAGCACATAGATCGCTTTCTTTCAAGCAGTGCTAAAAGGTCCAGGTTCGGGTGCCTTAAAAAATAATAAACCATTGTCTAAACTATTACTAAAAGTTCTTGCGTTGGCTGGTAAAACCAGTTCTGGGTGCATGAACCTCAGGCTCCCGGCGTTAGTTTCTAAAGATCATCTATAATCCAGTAACAATGACTTAATTATTTGAGTCAACAATTTTTCTGTCACCCGAACAGATCTCATACCCTGTTTGGATGGCAGTAGTAATAGATCAATCTTCAGAAATAAAATGTCAAATTTTTGTCATATTTGCAGTCCTCAAAGCTTTTCTGACAGCAATTAAATAAAGAATACCCAGATCCAGAGGAGAACAAAAAGTAATGGTTGCACTTTTGACCATAATCTTCAACACCACTGTTTCTTGACATGTCCATTATCTCAACATTGAACTGTAAAAGGATGTCTTTCTAGTCAGAACTAATTTTTCAGTATTCATTAAAAACAGGTGGCGGTCTAGTCCCATTTGTCCTACTCTTCTCAGGAGAGGACAGACCACTCCAGCCCAGCTTGTGTCTTCACCATTCAAGACTCTCCGAGCTGTTTGATAACAAAAAGCTCTGACTCTGGAAATATCATCAATCAATCTAGCTCTCCTTTCTGTAGTGGCAGTTGGAGTACAGCTGCCTCAATCCAGTCTTGATCCAGAAGTTGTTGAATTTTCCTTACCATTTGCTCTGGAGACTTCAAAATCATCATTTTGTGCCACAAGGAAGATGCAACCAGGTCGTTACACAACAACAATTTCCCCCTATAGAACAACTGGAATGGCAGACATTTCCAGTGACACAATCAAGCACACACTAATCTCTACCAGGCCCTCTCAATTATTTTTCTTATATACGTGTATACAGGTATTTACCCCAAAATATTTAAAACCCACCCTTCTCCACTTTAAATTACCAGGTAGAAAGGGACTATTAAAATCTCCACCACACCACAAGGCATCACTTTTTTGCCAATTAACATTGGTTGACGACTCTTTACCATAACACACCAAGACCTCTTTTAAAACCTGAACATCATAATTACTCCTGATTAAAACTAACATCCTCCACCTATGCAGAAAGCTTAACTGACAACCAAAAATCTAAGAGAGAGAGGGAGAGAGAGAGAGAGAGAGAGAGAGAGAGAGAGAGAGAGAGTTTTTTTTACTTCTACTATTTACTGTGTTTACTGTGTTTTTTTTTAAATACATATGTATTTTTTTATTTTTATGTAAACTTTATAACTGTGGCGTGTGGTAAAGACACGCTAGACAGAAGGATCCAAATGCAAGTAAAAACTTTCATCTTGACAAACACAGATCAAACAAGAACAGGACGAGAGGAGTCGAACTGTAGATCCGATGGACAGAGACTCGTTCACACCAGATCAGCGAGGGTCCTGACAACACACAGAGATACCATAAACAGGAGTAACGAACAGACAAAGAGGCACGCAAATCTCGCTTCTTATATAGGAGGAGCTGAGTGCATACAGCTGGCCTGCCGACAGAACAGCTGATAGTAGTTAATGAGTCACGTGATCACAACACGACACACAACAGAAACACGTGGAAAATGCAAAACAATCCCACGTGACAACATGATAGAAAGAGCGCACGCATCCTCAACCGTGACAATAACTGCTTTGGCAATACATTTGTAATAATTGTCATGCCAATAAAGCAACTATTGAATTGAATTGAATTGAATTGAATTGAGAGAGAGAAAGAGAGAGAGAGAGAGAGAGAGAGAGAGAGAGAGAGAGAGAGAGAGAGAGAGAGAGAGACCAGAGTTCAATAAAGTCATGCAGCCAAACAACTAAAATGATTTTGGATAAAGGTGGATAAAACTATAGGTGTGAAACTGGACCTAAAAACATAAAAAATTGTGTTTAGAGAAGGACATTTAAATTATTCATAGTGTGAGATGCATTTCTGTACAGTTATTTTTGTGTGAATGTTATGATGGTGTTCGCTTTAATTGACGCAAGTGCGTAATGACGGGAAGAAATGAAATGCGCGGGCAGGACATGCGCAGTGGGAATTCGAGGGGAAGCGCGGAGAGAGAGAGAGAGAGTCGGGAAAAGCCCGCAACTGCTGTATAGTATTGCTCTAAGGAAAAGACAAATAAAAAGACGTTCTTCCCAATGTTCTACATCTGTGTATGCCTGCATTAATCTCGTTGACCCATTTACCTGCGACTGAAGATACAGAGAGACAGAACCCCTCTTACATTATTGGTGGCAGCGGTGTTGGAAAACGCGCGCGTCGCGTGAGTGAAACTTCTTCGGCAGGTATTGAATGCGATGGATGTGGTGACACAACAGTGAACATTGAGATTGAAGTGGACATCTAGCCTTCTGTTTCAGCACAGTTACATTGCTTGGTGACTTTACCATGGACAAAACAAGACGTGAGTAGTACACTGCATCAGCTGACGACAGATGTATTAAATGTGATTCATATTTTTATTAATATTTGTGGGACACAGTAAAACGACGATTTTATTTAAATTTTTGTGGATGCTGTACCGTTACTGACAAAAAAAATAAATAAAAAAAAATACGGACTGGCAAGATTTTTTTTTTTCAACATGAGTGAAGCAGATGCAGCTCGCGATATGCCTGCTATGGGTTCGTCACATGTTACACCTCGTTTTGCTGGACACTGTCCGCCTATTTTTTTGGGAGACGGTAAAGACGATTTTCTTCATTGGTGCAGACGATTTGAAGTAATTATTGAAGCTGGCGCAAACGCTGATGATGACAGATTGGCAAAATTGTTACCAACGTGTCTGGGTGGCACTGCTTTTAGCTACTGGGACAGTTTGCCTGCTGACATTAAGTTGGATTATAAACAAGTGAAGGACAAAATGAAGCAAGTTTTTGGGAAACAAGTTTATCTATCCACATTTCAAAGCTATGTGAATGCACGCACACGCCTACCTGGCGAGGCTCTTCAGGTTTTTGCTGCTGAAATTAGCCATTTAGTGGATGAAGCTTTTCCCACTTATGAGATTAATGCGAAGAATGGAGAAAAATTCAGACGTTTCATTGCTGGAATTGAGCCTTATTTACAGCTTCGGATACATGAACAAGGTGTTGACACACTGGAGGCTGCTCTTAAGCTGGCTTTACAGATTGAACAAGCTCATCAGGCCAGTAAAGTTTTGCTGCCTTCTCAGTCACAACAGTGGATTTCCGCAACAGTAGGCACCTCTGCTTTCACTACTTTACCACAAACTGTGTCTATCTCTCCCCATACTTCAGCAGTACCAGCCCTTCCTGCAGTTCAGGCGGCCACGTCAGGGGACTTTACGAAACTTCAACGGACGGTGGAAAGGTTGACAGAGAGAATGGATCAACTTCAGTTTGAGGTCAGCAGACAGAGGGAGGCCAACAGGCGTGTTTCAGCGGATCGTCAACAGCGTAGTCGCACACCGGAGGATTTAAGAGGACGCCCAGCAGAACGCAACAGGTTTGACGAACATTCATATTCTGATTATGACACATCATATGACCGACGAAGACCTTCATACAGAGACACAAGTGTGGATAGAGACAGTTATGAAGCCCGCAGACACTGTGTTTATCGAGAACAAAGTCCAAGAAGGCCACAGGAACATGGAGAGCGCATCACAGCTCGGGACTCGTCGGAACGGTATTCTCGGTTTGAACGGGGTCGGGACGACAGGTCAGTGGAAAGTTCTTTCACCAAAAGGCAAAGTTATCGATCTCCAAGTCCAGGACGCGTGCGTTTTCACTCTCCTGCACGTGTTCATCAAAATCAGGGAAACTACCAGTAGTTGACAATAAGGGCCAATTGCCAACTACTTTGGACACGGGGTCCACCGGTAAGGTTAATGAACATAATATGACTTCAGAAAAGGATACTGTGTTGACACAAAATGTATCAATTGTCATTGAAGATGCAGTGGTGAATGCATTTGTTGATACGGGGGCGGATGTTTCTCTTATAAGTGAAGATTTCAGAATGTCTGTTCCAACTTTGCGTCAGAGACCTTTGGTGAAACAGTTCATCCCCCTCACATCCATTTCTGGTGATATTTTAGATTCTGTGGGTACTTTATCTATTAATGTCACTTTGGGGAAACATTCAGTGTCACATGCATTTCAGGTGATCAGAAATTGCTCAAAGGCAGTTGTGCTGGGCTGGGACTTTTTGTCTACTCACAAAGTGGGGATCAACATGCAGAACAAGTGTTTGGACGTAGGTGTAGAGTCCATACCTTTTGTGTCTACTGACCAACATACCCTTAAACTTGTTGACGTTACAGTGGCAACTACTATTAGAGTTCCTGCTTTGTCAGAAGCTGTAATCTCAGCAAAGTTAAGGTCGCCCCATACAGGTTTTTGTCCAGATGGTTATTTGGGAGTGTTTGAGCCTCATCATCGTGAAGACTCAAAATTAGGGTTAGCATGGACTGTGACGAAGGCAATTAAAGGTGCCATTTATGTGAACGTAGTCAATCTTTCTATAGATGACACAAACTTGTATGGGGGCACTCCAATTGGTACTTTTCATTCCATTTCGGATAGTAATCAGGATGATTTTGTGATAATGGATAAAAGTTTCAATAATGTGAGTATGGTGAATGTGTTGGATAATGGATCCGTACCAGTGTCACCTGTATTGCCAGATTTATCTAACACTGATTTATCTGAAACGCAGCACAAAACTCTGACTGATTTACTAACCTCATTCTCCGATGTTTTCAGTCAACACGCACAAGACTTCTGTAGAACCAGCTTGGTTATGCACAAAATCAGGACCATAGATGACACTCCAATATCTCAGCGAGCATACAGGACGTCCCCAGCTCTAAAGACCGAAATTCACCGTCAGGTAGAAAATCTCAAAGCACAAGACATTGTAGAGGATAGTGATAGTCCGTGGGCGAGTCCAGTAGTAATGGTTCGCAAGAAAGATAACACCTACCGATTTTGCATAGACTATCGCAAATTGAATGCTATATCCATTACTGATGCACACCCATTGCCTAGGGTAGATGATAGCCTAGATGCGTTATCAGGCTCACAGTATTTTTCTACAATGGATATGTCTTCAGGTTATTGGCAGGTAGAATTAGAGCCAGATGATAGGAGAAAAACTGCCTTTACCACCGGTGATGGACTATATCACTTTAAGGTGATGCCGAGGGGTCTTAAGAATAGTCCACCTACATTTCAAAGGCTCATGGAACTAGTCCTTAGAGGGTTGCATTGGACAGGTTTAGGGAAGCAGGTCTCAAACTTAACCCAACAAAGTGTCAATTTTGCAAGCCATCTGTACGATACATGGGTCATGTTGTCTCAAAAGAGGGGTTGGCACTTGACCCAGCTCACTATCAGAAAGTTAGAAAATGGCCAACCCCAAACTCTGCTACGGAGGTACGAGCATTTTTAGGCCTGTGTAGTTATTATAGGCGATTTGTTAATGGGTATGCTTTTAAAGCGCAACCATTACACAAGTTAACCCACAAAGATGTTCATTTTCAATGGACGGTAGAGTGTTCAGAAGCTTTTCAACAACTAAAAGATGCTCTGACGTCTCCTCCTGTCATGGCATTCCCAATTTTTGGCCAGCCGTTTACATTGAGCACAGATGCGTCTAATACCGCTATTGGCTCTGGCTTAATGCAAACTCAACAGGGCAAAGAGCGAGTTGTGGCATACGCTAGTCACATACTTACAGCCACTGAACGAAAATGGTCTACCTATGACAAAGAACTGTATGCAATAGTGTGGTCCGTCAGACATTTTTGTCACTATTTGACTAATTGCAATTTCACTATTGTTACAGATCACAAACCTCTTGTTGGTCTGAGGAAATTGAATTTTGACATTGATCCTACAGGACGTAGAGGTCGGTGGGCCATGGAGCTCGATCCATATGATTGGGTGATTATTCACAAAGATGGCAAGCGACATACTAATGCAGATGCAATGTCGCGAATTCCTGCGGTAGCATCAACAATAGGTGCAGGGACAGTAAATGACTTGCTTCTCGTACATCCAACAGCCGTTTCTAAAAGTGTCAGCAGTACTGATAGCCATGTAAAGGGGCAGTCAACAATTGGTTTGACTCAATGTAAAACTGGAAAAAGCACTTCTGAGTTAGCTGACAATGCATTATTCACCTCCTTTGGGGAGAAGAATAAAGACATTACGCACTTTCAGAAAACCGATTCAGTGCTTTTAGAGGTTTATAGTTGGGTGGAACATCAGAAGAGACCTAATCTTAGGAAAGTGAAAGGAAAACTGAGGCAACTTTGGTGGCAGTTTCCCCGTCTGGTGCTGAAGGATGGTGTGCTTTGCCGTACAGCATATGTGGCACCCGGAAAACCACAAGCTTATCAGGTAGTCATTCCTGATGCTCTAATTAAAGACACATTACCTTACTTACATGGTGATCCATGTGCAGGGCACTATAGTGCTGAACGAACACTTAAACGAGCTCAGGGATTATGTTTTTGGCCGGGCATGAGAAGCACAATTGAGCAATATTGTGAGTCGTGTGAGGCTTGTGAGTCACGGAAAAAGCCTGTACCACAGCATAGGGCACCTCTTCAGTCAATCAGTGCTGTAAGACCTTTTCAGTTTGTATGTACTGATATAACAGAATTGCCAATCACGTCAAAGGGAAACAGATATGTGTTGGTAGTACAAGATCATTTTACCAAGTATGTTAATGCATATCCGATCATGAACCAAACAGCCAGTACAATAGCTCAGCTGTTTTGGAACAATACATACCTGAACACGGAATACCAGAGGAATTATTTTCCGATCAGGGACGTCAGTATGAATCTGAGATGTTGCAAGACATCTGTAAACGACTTAACATAAAGAAAAAGAGAACTACATCATATCACCCGCGTGGTAATGGTATGGTAGAAAGATTCAACCGAACTTTAAAAGATCAGTTAGCCAAGATTCTTTTCAAAAATGGAGGTGAATGGGACCAGTATTTACCAGCAGTGGTGTTGTCATTTAATGCTACACCTCATTCTAGCACTGGTTACTCACCATTTTTCTTGGCTCATGGACGGGAACCTCGTTTACCTGCACATGTACAACTTGATTTGCCTTTAGATGCAACAGAGGACACTCCTCAGAATTATGGTGCGACTTTAGCCAGTCGTATAGAAACTGCATTTCATGAAGTACGAAACACTGGTGTGAATCAAAGACTGAAACGCGAGTACTATTTCAATAGGTATGAGAAATTTAACCCTTTCAGTGTTGGTGACTTGGTATGGATGAATGATCCAACCACACTAAGGAAAAAACTTGATCCACAATGGACAGGACCATTTAAGGTGGTGAAGGTGGACATGAATGGTATCCTTTATACTGTTGTAAACCTGAGAGATGTGAATGCGGGTTCAAAAGTTGTGCACTACGAACGCTTAAAGCCGTACAGGTCTAATTGGATGGAACCAGCATTCACCTCTACCAAAGCGAGTAAGAAAACAGACACAAGAGTTGGGGAGTTTAAATCACCATACACTGCGTTGTCCGGGTCTATTCCTTTAATCTCAGGAGGCCCAAGGGTGAGTGAGAATAATACTCCGACACTGTCATCAATTCCTCATGTTCGTAGACCTTCAGGTCGCTTGTTAAGGGTTCCTCAATCTGTGGGACAGCCAATACAACCAGTTGAACTTTCTTCAGCTGGAATTGGGGAACATATTTTACATGAGGGGGTGACAACTCGTTCAGGACGCATTATTAAAAGGCCTTCAAAGTTTTTGTGTTGAGGAATATCATACAGATTCGAGAGTATGATTATGCGTTTATACAGAAACTCTTCTGAAGTTTAATCCTATGTCAGTAATATTTTGATATGAGGTAAAGGACTGTTTTGTTCTGTTATTACAGATTTTGTGAAAGTTCTATGGAATTTTTCTTTAACAATTTTTCTGTAATTATATATATATATATATATATATTTGTTTTTGTATTTGTTTACCATCTGAAATGTGGTCATTTCTTTATAAGAGAGGGAAAAATGTGAGATGCATTTCTGTACAGTTATTTTTGTGTGAATGTTATGATGGTGTTCGCTTTAATTGACGCAAGTGCGTAATGACGGGAAGAAATGAAATGCGCGGGCAGGACATGCGCAGTGGGAATTCGAGGGGAAGCGCGGAGAAAGAGAGAGAGTCGGGAAAAGCCCGCAACTGCTGTATAGTATTGCTCTAAGGAAAAGACAAATAAAAAGACGTTCTTCCCAATGTTCTACATCTGTGTATGCCTGCATTAATCTCGTGGACCCATTTACCTGCGACTGAAGATACAGAGAGACAGAACCCCTCTTACAATAGCATAGGTTGATCTTGATTATACAATTGGAAACACATACATTTTTTTATTCAGTATATTGGATTCAGCTTGAGGAAACTTTAGTGTTTCAGTTTGAGGTAAATTAAACACAGACCTCTTTCTAGAACATATTCAGTATGAGGTTTGGCTGAATGAGATCATGGAGAAGAAAAATGGCAAAGTATATCATTCACTTGCCAGGTAAGAGTGTAAAATGACAAAAGGTTGAAAAATTGGAAAAAGATGAAATACAGTATTGGAAAAGAAGCAGGTAGTAGTACTGAACTCCAACAGATGCATAACTGATTGGAAAAAGCAGCAAGTCAATTTAAGTTTAAAGACAATGTGAAGTGGCACTTGAATCCCATCCTACACTCTCAGAAATAAAGGTACGTAAGCTGTCCCTGGGGTGGTACCTTTTAAAAAGGTACACATTTGTACTTAAACGATCTATATTGGTACTTCAAAAGTACATATTAGTACTTAAAAATTTTAAGAGGAAATTTTTAAGTACTTTTTGGGTACTAATATGTACCTTTGAGGTATTAATATGAACCTTTTAGAAAAGGTACCACCCCAGTGACAGCTCGTGTACGTTTATTTCTGAGAGTGTACATTGGTAATCTGTAAAAACAGCAACATCAAAATCTTGTTCATAATATTAAAGTTCCAATGAAATACGAGTAGTGGCAGATAATTTCTTTCATACTGTCCCATGAGTTTGAGTGAAATGGAATATTAATTTATAATGATTATTTTTTTATTTATTTATCATGTGGCACATACACTTGTTACATGTGACAAAATTCACAAGTTGTTCTTAATGTGTTTCCCCTTCAAGAGTTCTGAGCTGGAGACGGGATCGTTTTCCCCTTTAAGAGTGAGAGTTGGCTAAAGCGAATAAAGTGATCAGTTCACAATGTTTTCATCCTGCATTTGATGCCTCTCTCTTTTATTTTATCTGCTTATTTACCCACATTTGGTGACCCCACTGTTGCAGGCTTCAAAGTTTGTCTGGCCAGGTCTTAAAAAGGATAGAGAGGTTGGTCAGTTTTATGCATCGCTCGTCAAAAAGCAAAAGTGCATTGTCATGTTAAAGCACCATTGGCACATTTTAAGGTGCTGGAGCGTCTTTTTGACCAAGTAAACATTGATTTTGTTGGTGCTGTTCCTCTATTTCGGGGGTACGCTCATCTGCTCACGATGGTGGACTGGACTACTAGGTGGCCTTAGTGTCAACATCAATTGGGGATATTGCACGTGCTTTCATTGGCGCCTGAACTGCCAGATTTAGCACACCTTTGGACATCTCCTCTGACCATGGACCGCAGTTCACATCTGAGTTTTGTGCAGCTGTTGCACGTAATCTGGGTGTTACACTTCATCACACTACAGCTTATCATTCCAAAGTGAAAGGCCTATGTGAACGCTTCCACCGCTCCTTGAAGTCTGCACTGTGCCCTGAAGGAGGACAACTGGTATGACAGACTTCCTTGGGTTTAGCTTAGGCTTCGAACAGCCCCAAAAGAGGATCTCCAGGTTTCTTCAGCAGAACTGGCGTATGGGCAGACACTTCGAGTGCCTGGCGATTTTGTACCTAGTGTCAGCACTCCATGGTCTGGATTGCTGTTGTTCCAGTGCCTACCCCTCAGTATGGATTTCACAAAACTTGGGTTCAGTGCACATGATGCACACAGAGGCCCGCTGAAACCACAGTATGATGGGCCATTCCGACATCTACAATCTATGGATAAGACATTCAGGATTGATGTTGGGGGGAGGTCGGAATATTTTTCAATTGACCACCTGAAACCAGCTCACCGAGACCTGAATCAGCCAACTCAGCTGGTTTTGGCACCTCGACCTGGAAGTCCTATCTCCAACTGAGCCGCCTGTTGCTCTAGATTCTTCTGGCAGCAGCTAACGGCAAGTGACCCAGACGAGAGTAAGTCCACGTATTCACCCTTCTGTTCGTCTGCATGTGCACATTTCTGTGAATTCTGGGGGGCTGGTGTGGCGCATACACTTGTACATGTGACAGAATTCACGAGTTGTTCTTGATGTGTTTCCCCTTTAAGAGTTCAGAGCTAGCATCCCACATAGCAAAATTTATCTGGCCTAGCTCTGGCCCATACAATCAGGTTTTGCTTTGCCCACATGCCGCAGTGAATTACGGTACATGACTGGACCAAATCTGGCTTCCAGACAAGGGCCAAACATGGACCATATCAGGATCAAGTCTTAGCCAAGTTAATAACTCATAACTGGGCCTGAACTGGGCCAGATAGGTTGGTGTGTCACGATTGCGATGTAATTGATAGACTCATGAAGCTTTGTGCTTTAGGCACACTATGGGCGTGCTTTTTCTTGACCTGATTGGTAGAATTTTTTTCTTTATTAAATTTTTTTAAAAAAATATATCAGGGTCAAGACTGGCCAAACTTACGTGGCCCACATATCAAATGTTGTTTGCCGCCTTAAAGACGGTGCCACCTCTGCCAAACCCGGGCCATGTTTGGCCCACAAGCTGTATGCCAGTGCTGGATAATTGCCTGCTCTGCCAGCTTTAAGCCAAATCTGGGCCAGAGTTCTTTGTTACTATGGATGTTTTTTCAATATCTGCAAACATATTATGGTATTTTTATGGTATGGTATTTCACCTTTAGATTCATGCTGATTTAAACAGAAAGTACTTGAGAAGTTATTACATTATCTGTCTAAATTCTAATGTTTTGGGGTAGTCAAAAAATATTTCATATTTAAAAGACCTCCTCCCCACAACCTTTTTGTAATTTTTTTTTTTTTTAAATTGGGTAAACAGACCACTTAAAATTCCTATCTTATTTACAGTTGAGATGTGTTGCTGCTAGAGTGAATGTTTTCCTTCTACACTTATGACGAAAGCATGCTTTTGAACAATTATACACTGCATACTTTCTATTTATTTGGACCTGTGTCATGTCTTTTCTCACAAGGAGTTGACAGTCACTGTGTTAGTAGTGAGAAATAAAACTGGGCCAAAAGGACTTAAGCACACCTCCCATTTCAGGCAGTTTAATCTCATGAATACATGGTAGAATCACCATATTTTCACAAGCTTGTGGTTAATCTGCCGTAGGCGTACAGAACAGTGACGCTTGTTCCCCCAGATGACAGTATGATCGTGATGGCTGTTTTTCTTGGCTCTGATGTCCAAGCTGGCGTGTACAAAGCTGATATAAGCTCTGCCCTCTCCTCCTGGACCTGAAGGCCGTCTTCCACACTGGGTGTAAAATATTGTCTGGGGATGTATTTCTGGTATGAAATATGGATGGGAGCCTACGCGTGTGCGTATTTAGGCAGAGAGAGGTGAAAGAGAGGTCACCGTTCACTTTACCACCACAGAATTGGAGGCTGTCCAGTGCAAAAGAGACAGCGGCTTTTCCTCCTTCTCTCATTCTGCTCTGCTTATGAATGTGCAGAGATATGAGCCATGATGAAATGCATGCACACGTTTTCAGCAAGAGTTCTAGACGTGTACTGGCTATAGAAAGCTTGATCTTAAAGAGAGTCATTGAGATGACAAAATCACATGACTAAATCACATTCACCAAAGTTAAAAAATGTCCTGTTAAGTTAACACAGTGTGTGATCAGAACAGAAACCAGGAAAGTGTTTTCAAAGATCAGATGGTCTTGCAGTGTTTCTGCACTGGGTCATGTCATTTCAATGAAGTAAACATAAATGGCAGCTTTTCTTCTGCTCAATCCTTTTGTCCAAAGAATATTTTGAATTATTTATGAGCTTTGTGTGTAACTGATAACACTGGCTTGCTATTTATATTTTATTTCAATTTCAGGACAGGAAAAGCAATACTGCTGAACTCCAGGACAATCTCAGTGCAACTCATGTGAATTTGTGTTTGGTGGAATAAGATTACATACTTTTTGATATTAAAGTCAACATGAACACAGTGGGCAAAGTAGAAGAAGTTGAGATCTGATCATTCACTATGAGTGCTTTTATATAATAATCATGGTGATTTTAAGCTACACCTGGAACAGAATATCAGTTCAATTGTCAACAAAATATGCATAAATATTAACCCTTTAACTGCGTGCTCAACCCAATAATCAATCAATCAATCATTTTCTTTTCGGCTTAGTCCCTTTATTAATCCGGGGTCGCCACAGCGGAATGAACCGCCAACTTATCCAGCATTTGTTTTACGCAGCGGATGCCCTTCCAGCCACAACCCATCTCTGGGAAACACATCCATACATTCTTATTCACACACATACACTATGGACAATTTAGCTTACCCAATTCACCTGTACCGCATGTCTTTGGACTGTGGGGGAAACCGGAGCACCCGGAGGAAACCCACGCAACCACGGGGAGAACATGCAAACTCCACACAGAAATGCCAACTGGCCCAGCCGGGGATCGAACCAGCGACCTTCTTGCTGTGAGCCGAACGTGATACTCACTACGCCACCGTGGCTCCCCTCAACCCAATAGTTGGACATATTTTTAATGTTTTGAATAATGACTGTTAAAGTCATTTAAAGACTTAAATTGCTGGTTTACAAACACACACACACACACACACACACACAAAAAAATCTAAAATCTAACACAACAATCCTGTTGCACTTGCACTACATCTTGATTTTGGTTTTATTGTAAAAACAAACAAACAAACAAACAAATCAAAAAACTAGATAACATGTTAAATGGGAATCTGAAATATTTTATTGCAGAGGTTCTCAAGCTTTTTTCTCCAAGTACCACCACAGAAAGAAATTGTCCCTCCAAGTACCACCATAATAAACTGTGTTGAAGTATAGTAGAATAGTAGGCCTAATTAAGCAGCTACAGCACTGCATAGTTCAAAAACAAGGCAGATTAATTATTCTAATTAACAATGTTTATTATTGTTAGCCATTTAAATAAAAGGTTAGGCCTATTAAAATTAATTTACTGCTCAAATCGGTGTATTTTTTTACTTTAATTATTCAGAGATTTGGGCACCACGGTGGCGTAGTGAGTAGCACGTTCGCCTCACAACAAGAAGGCCGCTGGTTCGAGCCCCGGGTGGGTCACCTGCCATTTCTGTGTGGAGTTTGCATGTTCTCCCCGTGGTTGCGTGGGTTTCCACCGGGTGCTCCGGTTTCCCCACTGTCCAAAGACAAGTGGTATAGGTGAATTGGGTAGGCTAAATTGTGTTTAGTGTATGAGTGTGAGTGAGTGTGTATGGATGTTTCCCAGAGATGGGTTGCAGCTGGAAGGGCATCCGCTACGTAAAACATATGCTGGATAAATTGGCGGTTCAGTCTGCTGTGGCAACCCCAGATTAATAAAGGGACTAAGCCGACAATAAAATGAATGAATGAATGAATGAATGATATTCAGAGATTCCTCTGTGTACCACTAGAAGGAAGCTTGAGCTTGTGTACCACTAGTGGTATGCGTACCACAGTTTGAGAACCACTGTTTTATGGCATACTTCAGAAAATAAAGATGATTTAGCATTCAAAAATGTTTTATTTTGATTATGTTGTTAAATAAATTGGTCTTACACTTCATATTTTCAGATTTTTCATAATATATGTATTAATTCCGGTAGATTATGGGATGTGTTGAAAGAAAATGCATTGCGTGTGTTAAACTAACTTTCTTGGTGGGGCAGTTAAAGGGTTAAGTACAAAAGCAAAATATCTAGATGACAGTAAAGCACTTTTGTGAAACCATATCTATTCACGTCATGGAATACACTCAATATTTTATTAATAATATTAAGACAATGAAGCATTTACAAAGCACCAAAAGTGACATCTACAAGTGCATTGGCTGTAATGATGAACAGGTTATACAACAAATAAAACAAGTCAAAAGAGGCGGAGAAGACAAACAGAATACAAAACCTAAAATGTCAACACCTTTGTTTTCTACATCACATCTTCCACCCATATATTAGTTAATAAAATGAGAAAAGAATAGTGAATAACATTTGGTGATTTTGTAAAGAATTACGGCAACTGACAAGGCTGTTGTGATTGGTCAGAATGTATAAGGCGGTCGAGGGGGCAGAAAAAGAACCATTATCCCCCATCATCGTCAAGCCCTGTCACCACAGTGCACACATACTGTACATACTGCTACAAGCACGCATGAATAGCATTAAAGTGACATAAGATTGCAACCATGGTTACGTCACACTTGTGTGTTAGACATAAAACGTATGTAAAAAAATAACAAATCATTAAATGCTACTTTGCTTGCATAAAACTACTTATTTAACTCTCTTTGCGACTAATTGTGGCACCAAAGTCAAACGGATCAGAGGCCTCAATTATAGAACAAAGTTCAACTTTAATCCTGAATCCGTGGATTTGATAGGAACAAATCAGGGTTTGTAAAGCATGTCATGGTAATTTTTCACCAAGTGAAAAGCATGCATAATTCTAACTTTTTGTTGAGATAGTTTCACTTATAGTGACACAAGTGTAATGTGAACAATTAAACAATATTAATCAATATTCATATTTACATCCACAAAAAAAATACAAATAACCACATTTTGTTGCAGGGGAAAATAATTGGAAATATCTTCAGTTTTGTTTTGTTTTTACATCAATTATTCAGTAATGACCATGCCTTCACATTTAGGATGATCACATGCATGTTTTATAAATGAAGTCCCAAAAATGTACACGTTGGCACTAAAGGAGAGTTAAAACAGTTAATATCTAAAGATAAATTGCTGCCCTGCCGCAGTTTGTAGCATTTCAACATGTACATTTCAACATGTAACAATTATGGGTATGTTTAATTATGCGCACATATAAAGTTGAAGTCAAAATTATTAGCCTCCCTGAATTATTAGTCCCCCTGTTTAACTGTTTCCCCAATTTCTGTTTAACAGAGAGCAGATTTTTTTCAACACATTTATAAATGTAATAGTTTTAATACCTCATCTCTAATAACTTATTTTATATTTGCCATGATGACAGTAAATAATATTTTACTAGATATTTTAAGACGCATCAGCTTAAAGTGACATTTGAAGGCTTAGCTAGGTTAATTAGGTTAACTAGACAGGTTAGGGTAATTAGGCAAGTTATTGTATAATGATGGTTTGTTCTGTAGACAATTGAAAAAAAAAAGCTTAAAAGGCTAATAATTTTGACCTTAAAATGAATTAAAAAAAAAATCAACTGCTTTTATTCTAGCCGAAATAAAACAAATAAGACTTTTTTTCCAGAAGAAAAAAATACTATCAGACATACTGTGAAAATTTCCTCGCTCTGTTAAACATCATTTGGGAAATATTAAAAAAAGAAAAAAAAAAAATTCAAAGAGGGCCTAATAATTCTGACTTCAACTGTATCAAGCAATTTCACCCCAGCTAGATTACAAGCAGATTCTACTTGACATGGTCATACAGTCAGTATGTGCACAAGACATTTCCCATGGGGAAAAAGGGCAGAAAGAAGACCAGACTCCTCTGTATAGAGAAGCGCTTTTTAAATTGATCAAGTTGTTAACCATGAAAACAAGGACAAAGCATCCTCAGGCCATAAGCACAAGACACAGCTCATAGAAGTCTCAACACAAGATTTCTCACTGTAATCTTTGCTGACTTCAGCAGTCCCACTGCTGTTTGCCCTATTTTAAATGCAATAAACCAGGCCTGAGTAACTGAAGAACACTGAGTTGGATTAGTTTGGTGTTACGCTTCCCTTATAATACTTTCTCTAAACTATGACCTAAATAATGACTGTGGTTTAAAACACAGCACAGCAGTGTTCCTCAATGGAGCATTCTGTGAGCTAGCTTGATGCTAAAGCTAACTTTAACATAGCATCCAGACTAGACAAACAATCTGCTTTCTGCTACATATACAAGAAGGAGGGTGATGCTGAGGATGTGGTAAGACCATCTATTTTTTCACATTACCAGTCAATCAAAAAACACAGAGTGGTCCTTTTAGAAAGTGGTAAATTTAGAGGCTAGCATGTTAAATTAAGCCTGTGATTAGTGCCTAAAAGACAGGGCAGGGTGTAACACTGGCAGGAGTGACTTGCTCACTAAATAGTGGCACAGAAATTCCTAAATGACTGCAAGAGTGTGCCTCAGCGTTAAAAAATATGGTGAGGAACAGGCTGTCGCTAAGCATTTAACAGTCCTCAAACCAACACCCCTGGTTATTTTGGTTAAAATGCAGTAATTTAACCTGCATATTACTATTTTCTATTACCTGGACCAGGTAACAGTTAAGTTATCAGAAAATAACAACATGGTTTCTACAGTGCTCAGCATATATAAGTACACCCCTCACAAGTCTATACTTTAAATTCATATTTTTAATAGGAAGCTATACAATATTATATTTGAGCATATACATTAGATTAGTCAGTACTGAAGCCAAATTTGCAGCTATCTAACAAAATAACTTAAGATAATGGCCCAAAAAATAGCACGGCCAAATTTATATGTTATAGAAAAATATTAAACAAAAAAAGGGGCAAAAAAAAAAAAATCAAGAGAAGAAAAAAAAATTGTAGGTTGTAATTTATTGATAATTTTTTTTGCAATATTTTGCTTGAATTTAATTGTATTATCTTTCAATTTCTAAATATGTACCAATTTCTAAATATACAGTATACCAAAATACATTGCCTATATTCACTGATAACTGGATAAAAAATGGGGTGTACACAATTATGCTGAGCATTGTATATACACTGCACCTTTATGAATACTCCACAGTATTTAACGGTATACCATACACTGTAATTTTTTTTGTAATTTTACGTTTTTTTCCAGTAGATGGGGTGCCAGAAAAAACATGTAAAATTACAGTCATTAAATTACAGAAATATACCGTAAAAAAACTGATATTAAATTTTTCCTTACATTTAAATGTCTGGTAAATTTCTGTAATTTAATATCTGTTATTTTATGGTAAATTTCTGTAATTTAACTGACGTTATTTTAAGCTTTTTTTCCCGACACCCCAGCTGTTGGAAATAAACCATAAAATTACGGGTTTTTCAAATTTTTTTTGTGCGGTACTACGGTACATGCCCTATAAACATGCCACTGCGATGCCAAATTTGCAAATGGCTTTGCCTTGTTACATTTAAAAAAAAAATTGTGTTTTATGTTAACATAAAATATAGGATAAGATACTAGACTACTCATGTTTTTTTATTTACTAAAAATGCTTAAACCACCCTAAGCTGATTTGCTGATTTCTACTAGTTTAGGCTGGTTTTACAGCCTGGTAAAGCTGGCCTTAATTCTGTCTACCTGGTCTGCCGGCTTGATAAGTTGAAAAGTGTCTAAGACCTCAGAGACAAACTAAAACAAAAAACAAAGCTTTGGCTATTTTTTTCTTCAGCAAGGATAGCTCAGAAAAAAAAAAAGAAAAAAAGAAAAAAAAAAGATGTGAAACTGCTAGCTACAGCCAAGTGCTCATATTCTGTCTGTAAATTCAATGAATGCTATATTATTCTCAAAGGTTTAAAGTCATAAAAGCTAATGACATCATCTAAAGGGTACCGCTAGACAGTTGACATAATATGAGTCTTGCAGAGCATACAGAGTGGAATAAATTTTAAGAAGCTTGTCTTAAGTATTCATTCAGGCCATTCAAGTGAAAATGAAGTAAAAGAAAATGCTAAAATTAACAAAATGTCTTCCTTAAAGTAACAACTCAGCTGTGTTCTGACAGAGGTTAACTGTGGATTGAACTGGTTCAAATAAATGGTTTCAAAATGAGTGCTACTCTACCAAAAAATTGAATACCATAATTAAGCTCGATTTAAATAATAAAGATTTAGGGTGGAAGATTTCTCATTCATAATAACAACATATAGATGCACACCTTTGGTCGCTCATCATCAAACACTAAAATACTGCATACTGTACCAGTTTTAAATGGTCTAGCATCTGCCTGAATGTTAAGTCTACCACTGCAACAATGAACATCTGATATTAAACATACAAGCATACTTTTGTTGGCCTTCATTTTTTTGTGCAAGACCAGGAACATCAAAAGTTTAACACTATATTTTTACAGTCTTCAGGGAATCTCAATCACTAGTGCACACAATTTTGAAGAGGGAAGCATAGCTCCATGCTTCATAATGGATGAAAGTGCAACATTATCAAGTGGTGGAACAAACCACACGTTTATAACAGAACTGGACATCAATCCAATGAACATTAAATATATACATTTTGATGGCATCTGTCTGTGTTTCAACACTATCTAAAGTTTAAAGAATCTTAGAGGTATCTATACAATTTTTATAGAGGACTTTCACTGTCCACTTTAGGTTGTTGCACATAGAACTATTTTATTTTAAAAAGCAAAACCAAATTGCCTCAAGTACATACCATTTGCACAGGCAAGGTAAGAGATACCTGACACTAACATAACCTTCAGTTGACTCATGCTGATATTATGAGGGGATAAACTGACATCTCATGAAAAAGGTCCTTAAGAACACAGACAAACAATTGAATCTGTTTATATGTATGCACTCGAGTCTATACGTCATTGTGCAGTGTACAAACAACAATTAAAGTGCCATGTCATTTTAAACTATTACTAACCAAAAATAGAAAATGGTAAAATAGATTGTTTAAAATGAGGACTATGCTGGTATATAAGATTAAATTAAATAATCTGTCCTCTATCTTATGACAAAAGATGCACTGTGTCTGTGTGCCCACTCTCAGTCAGTGGGTAACTTATTATTATTATATTTTTCTTTTGCATACATACGCCCCCCCTACCATGTGCAATTAATCCATGCATTCACTTCGGTCTACCTTGATTTTAAAAATAAAACATGCTTAGTGCTGAGAGGTGCAGGTATAACTGTAATCCTGTCCATGTACATAACGCTTAATAGGTGCCTCCTCAAAGAACTTGACCCTTGTAGGAGGCTGCTGTAAAGAATCTCAAAGGTTCTGCTGATAAATTAGTCACGATTAAGCAAGACATCAAGGGTTTTAAGATAACCTCAATATATTTAGATTTATTAAAATATAAACTCAATTTAGCTTTTGCAGAATTGATCAATTTGCCCAGAAAAATGCTAATTATTGTATACTCTCAATGTTTATAACTCTAGGGAATAGAATGCAGAAGGCATGCAGACAGGTTAGTGAAGATCCACTTGATATAAGGTCATAAGGAAAATGAGCAGAGAGAATAAGAACATCTCTTTCCCAGCATGCTCAACACTTCAGAAGATAAGCTTGTTTGATAGAATGTACTGCACTGAAACACATGTATGGATTCCATATATAGTATAAACACACAAACACACACACAAAAAACGCCGGAAGTTCAAAACCTGTCCTATTGCCATGTCTGAAGCACATAATATTATGAGAGGGAAAGCTCTTGCCCACACCCAAGCTTCTCTTAGGCACAGAGCCAGACCTCATTTGACCTTGAATGGTGGCTCTCTCTCTAGCCAACGCACACGAACTTTTTGTTTGTAGTGATACTCTTTGAGGAAGTCCTGCATGGTTGGAGGCAGTGGCAGGGCACCAATGCCATCATAGGTGGTGTGTCTACAAATGGCGGATCGTGCCAGGTGCTGAAGGCTGAAAGGGAAGGTCCGGTGTAAGGGAGCAGTGAGCAGGGGTTCAAAGAACATACAAGCACTGGGGTCTTTATAATGCTCCAGTAAACCTGTTACTGTGGAGGAGTGGAAGACACATGGATCATGTGCATCAAAACTAAAGTTGTGATTCCATTGTTCAATGCGTGCATGCAGTGATCGGTTGTAACGTCGAAAACTAACAGAGAACAAGTAGTCCTCCTGTGCTGAGTCACGTAGAAGGAAGGTGCCCTCTGGTCGTCCATCCAGCAGGGCTTCTGCTTGGTACCGGTCCATCACTCCCCAATAACAAGGAAGTGCAGTTATGGCCTGTAGGTCAGGTACTAAACAATGGATATAGTCAATCTGTGTGTGGACCTTCCAAGGCCCTGGCTGTCTGGAGCAGTGAGTGTCTCCAGAGGTATGCCTCTGCTTGGGCCTTCGTGTCTGTAAGCAAAGCGTAGTTGAGTCCTCCTCAGAGTCACAGTCAACTGTGTGAGATGGCACTGCCATACTTGCTGCAACCTGTGCAGCGATCCCTGATAATCCTCCAGAAATGGAGGAGACTGTTCCCAGGCTCCTGCCCTCTCCAAGTGCTTCCCCAACACCAGGTGCCATCTTTGGTCCTAGTTTATAGAGGGAAGAGCTCTGTGAAGTTGCCTCCAATGTATGGATCTGTGCATTTGGAGGTGGGTCCACTCCTTCCTCGATGCTAAGTCTACGTCGTTCACGCAGCCTCTCCTCCTCGTCCTCAGGGGAAGAATGGGCTGAATCAAAAGCATCAAAAAGAGCAGAAGAGGAATGAGGGCTGACTGGTGCTGTATGTTGCTTAATTAGGTGCCACTTGTTGGCCAGATCAGAACCTGGAGGAAAAGGACATGTTTCGAGCATCAGTTCTGTCAGGTGGATCTTACGTTTTGAGGATACTTGACCTTTGGCTGACTGAGAGCGGCGGTGTGTGGGGAGAGGAAGGCACAAGCCCATGGTGTCTCGAAGTCGTTGGCGCAGGGAACGGCTGCTAAGGCTGCGCCCGCTGCTGCCAACTTCAACAGAATCATTAATTTCTTGAATAGAGCTGACTCCATAACGACGCTCCCTTCTGGCTGTACTTCCTCTTGAGCGTCCTGTTCGTCTGTCAGACTCAAGAGAACTTTGTGTTTTAGTTGAGCAAGAATGCTTCTTTTTACCTCCCCAGGGAGCATGACGCGAATAGGAGTCCCTGCGAACAAGTGGGCCTCTCCGTGCATCTTCACTCTCTTTGTCAATAGAGATTTCTACTATCTGGGGAATATCTGCCACACAATTATGGCTTCTGCGTCCACCAGTAACCAATGGAAGAGGTGACAAGGTGCGTGAAGGTGTGGAAGACCTGGTTTCATAGGGTTCTGCGTGTGCTCCCCTGCCCAAATCCAGCACACAGTGAGCACAATCTAAATCTTGACTACACAGATGGGACTCTGAGCCGTCACTGTGGAAGAGGGCTTGGCATCGGCTTCTGAGATTACCCCACATCTTGCCCACTTTCTCCAAAGACTGGAGACCACAACCTATCAGGGAAACAAATAATTAACAATGAATTGTCATTATTTATAAATCATAACATGACAAAATGTATTTTTGACATTTTCTTAGTGCACGCTTAATGGGAGGGCAGTGAAATGAATGCAGGCAACATAGGCTCATTCTGAAAACGTGGCCCTATATACATTTCTGGAGATCACAAATGATGTATCCATAAGTATGTATGGCTGCATTCTGTCTTTAAAACAAATGCTACGGGGTGGTATGATGCCATTCCTCTTGCATATCTCCGTATGGACGGCTTTTCCGCTGTTACCAGTTTGTCCAGTTAGCTTGTCATGTACATTGAGATGCAGAGAGGAGTTGACCACAACGACAAAGACAGAGAGCGGGTAAGAGTTCTGAAGAACGGTTCCAGAAAGTGGGAAAAACAGAAGCTGAAAAAAAATTGTAAAACATAGTGAGAATGTGGTAAAATCTGAAAACATATTAAAATCAGATGATTTTTCTTTTTCTGGATTGCTTTTTAAAACTGTCAGTTGCGTTTAGGGAAGGAGGAAGGTGGGACAGCCAATCGACAGAGGGCTCTGGTGGATTTACGCGAGAACATTAGGCGCGAATGCCATTACTGAGAGAAATTTGACATCTCAAAAAGCGTACACATCGGCCTCTTGTGGATTCGCGAAAACAAAAACTGCAAAAAAGACATACCTCCTGAGACATATTTCGCGATCTCCAGAAATGTATATAGCAAAACATTTACAGAATGAGCCTGGGTTGAATGCAGGACATGTTTGCATATTATTTCAACTTCAACTTTATTTATAGAGCACATTTAAGTTCAACTTCTATTGGCCAAAGGTAGAAAAGTGTAAAGAGGGGGAAGGAAGAAAAAAGAAATATTGATAGTAATACAAATAAATAAAAGTAAATATCCTCCCATATTATTTGCAATTAAAAGCACTAGTTTATTTCAAACTGTAAACTGTAGTGATGCAGTTTTACAAAATGGAATGTAAACATGCTAGGCATAGATAAACAGCACTAAAACATTTAGTGTTTGAGCACAGTGAATTTGTTCATAATGTTATACAAAAATTGCATGCATATGTTGGGTGGGTGCAGGAGTGGTAGAGTTAGCACAGAGTTGCCAGGCAGACGTGCAACAACACAAGGCCATGGCTATAAATGAACTGAGGATCTGCTCCCAGCTGATCTGCTGGTATGTACTGTATTACTGAGCCAGTCTGGACCTGACTAAGAACTTTCACTGTCATGGCAGCACAAGCACGCATACACAAATATGTACACATACACTTACAAATCAGGGAGAGGTAAAGAGAGTATGGATGGGAGCACAGACATCTAGACAGACACAAAACAGTCTGTCTGCAAAGTGGTTTCTGTTCCATTTTTTTTTCCAGAACAAAAAAAAAATACTGATCTTGCTTAAAACGCTGTGGTTGTAATGCACAAATTATGCTAAATTAAGGCCACCAGCAGATCAAGCTTTAGTCTCCCCATTATAAGGGTAGACCAAACATATCATCTTTGCAGAGCAAAATACATGGTTGACTAGTCTAATGCCAAGATAATACATAGGAATTAAAATGAAGTTCTCCATTTTAATATGATCAGACCATGTCATGAGCTTACATTAAACTTCAAGAGTTTGGACTAGCAGTCTTATGGCCTTCACTCTCCTTTGTACTCAGTATCACTGTCAGTAGTATTGTAGGGCTATGTTGTGGACTTGGAAATGTTTTTTTCTTTTTTTTTTTGAAGACATGTAACTTAATTTCACACAAAGAAAGACTTGTAACTCAAAATAGACAATAGCTATGTTTCCATGAAGTTTTGCGCATAAAGTTAATTTGAAGTTTGGATTATCGCATAAGAGGCACATAATATTATTCTGGAGGTAATTAATAATATAATAACACTAATACTGAAACGGTTAAGGCATTTTAGAATGACCAAAACAAAATTTAAGATGTTTTACAATGTGCTCAGCTTGCTGGTTTGTCCAGTCACACACGTTTTTGTCACATGACTTTTTTAATGCGCATACTGGAATTTGTTCAGTAAAAGTGTTTCCATCATATTTTATGCGCATCTTTTCTTATCAAATAAAAAATTATCCAGCCTGATCTCAAGAGAAAACGTAAGCACCTCACGTTTTGCCAGTTTAGTGGCTATTTCGTACGAATTAGTACGAGTTCAGTCGTACGAAAATGTAGGATTTAAAAAAGAAGGCGTGGCACCCAACTACACCCCTAAACCCAACCGTCATTGGGTGATGAGCAAATCAAACTAAATTGTACGAATTAGATCATACAAATTAGCACTAAATGAAAGGTTACGAATTGCCGTGAGATAGTTTATCCTACTCAGTTACGCGCATGTCTTTTATGCGCATTTTCAAAATGTATGCGCATCTTGGTGTTTCCATCAACCAATTTTTATGCGCTTATTCAAGAAATAGGTGGATGAAAACATAGCTAATGACTGCACTTGGAAGTGAGCCTCTGACTTAAAAGACTTCTTACCTTCTAATACTGAAAACCAGATCTGTGATCATCATATTCTGTACTAATCTGATGACTTCCAAATCAACAGTACTGTTTCACACTATGGCTGCTGCTTAGCCAAAAACAGACTTGCACAGTGAGAGCTTTTAAATGTTCACAAACATTGTGCAGGCCTTTTCTAAGACACAAAATAGATTCATTTTAATACATTCAAGGAACTAAATATTAAATTGAATATTTTCCACAATCCACTTTATAAAAAAAAAAAGTCAGTCATATTATCAAGTGAAAAAGTAATGTGTAATAAGTTCAAAAACTGCAGTCTTAAAGTAAAAACAGTATTAATTACTGTAGTCAATATCTACATAAAATTCACTGAAGAAAACATCATCCATAAATAAAATACATTGGAAAAGTTTGAATTTGAACTTGACACAAGGTATAACAATGCATTCAGTAGCCTTCTCAAATAGAAGTAGAACTGAAACTTTAAATTAAGGTGTGTGGCTGCCAGCATTTGGGGCAGCGAGGGGCCCATGTCCCTTTTCGCGTCCCACATCATTGAAATCACGTGTATAAAAGCATTTTGGCTTTACTGTAAAATATAATGATGGCGGAAAAAGTTGTGGTGGGACCTAAATGCTTTCTTAGGTTATTAATTAAAGGTGTTTTCTGTCACTGTTTGTTTAGCCTGCATTAACGCATTTAGTGTAAAGCTGCACAATTAAACATTAAAAGATCATGATCTCAATTCAAACCTGCGCAACATGAATGATAAATGATAATGATTTGCATATGTTTATTAATCCTTCGAAGCGCGGCATACAAATATGTGTTTAATCGAGAGAGATTCGTTTTTTCAGTTAGTTACAAACAATTAAATAACACAGCAGTACTGGGATAACAGTTTACAGTTCAGATATAAATACTAATGTTTATGTAAAAGATTAAAATCACTGTTTAATGGAACTTGACGCTGATGAATGTTGTAGCATTTAAATTGTTTAACCAATAGGTGGCGACAAACAACCATCAAAACTATGTCACTGAATAGGTTTTCAAAAATGATACAGCTATAATAAAACATGAAGTTTTATGTGTGAATTGTTGAATCATTCATAGAAAATAAATATGATATGTTGTACAAGATGTTAGGTTTCTATATTTAGCATTATCAGCAACAGTAGCAAAGATCATTTTTCGTATTAAATATTTTTCTTTTTTTTCAGCTGGTTCTTTGCTGATTTTTATTTTTATTAAAATTACAGGGTCTAAATTATGTTTGTTAAAACCAATGATTTTTGCAGTAATATTTTTGGTATAAATGGAAAGCAAATGACATTTGTCTGCTCTCTTTTTTGCTGATCCGAAAAATGGTCCAATCCATGACTCAAAATTTTAGAGTGATCCGAACCATGAGATTTGTGTTCCATTACACTACTACAACATATGCACAGTGGATGCCCTTCCATCTGCAATCCAGTACTGGGAAACATTCATTCACACACATACAATATGGCCAATTTAGTTTATTCAATTCACCTATACCGCATATCTTTGGACTGTGTGGGAAACCAGAGCACCTAGAGGAAACCCCCATTAACATAGGGAGAACCCGCAAACTCCACAAATTCAAAGTCAAACCAGCAACTTTTTTGCCGTGAGGCGACAATGCTAACTCTGTAACAACTGGCTTCCACAGGATTTGTTTTTCCTATTATGGAAGTCAAAGGTTACACGTTTCCAACATTCTTCAACACATCTTGTTTTGTGTTTAACAGAACAAAAATAAATAAATAAATAAATAAATAAATAAATAAAAATGGTATGTAGCAAGTAAGGGTGAGTAAATAATGACTAAATGTTCATATTTGGGTGAACTATCCCTTTAAGTTCTATAATGGCAGTCAAGAGGTGTATCAAATAGTAATTAACATGTCACAAACAATCTCTTCAATCACATTTGCAGTGCACACCAAAAACGGGTTAAAGTTTTTAGAGTACATTCTTATCTACTCTGCACTGAATTAGTTAAATACTTTTACTTGAATCACACATATAATGCTTTAAAGATATAAATGAGCTCCCAAACAACTTTTGAAAGAATAAATAGCACTATGAATTAACCAATGCAAATGTTGTTTTAAAGTATATGACTTGCAGTCATGTGTTTTTTCTAAAATCAAGAGGTGATGTAACTTCCTATTCCAAAAGAAAGTGACTGCAAACGATACCTCCCTTTGTAGAATTAAAAGAAAAACCTCACCATTCCTAAATTACTATTTGCCAAGACAGGTTAAGCCAATGTAAAACACTAAATGACTGTAAACATGCCAGCAAAGAGCAGTGGGATGATGTGCAGATAGTTATTCAAGACAGAAATTTTAAAAAGCTGTCCAATAATCCAGTTTCACTACACCAACAATTATAAAGATTTTATGATCACAACCAAAAATAATAAAAATGCACCAGCAGATTAATATACAAAGTGACAAATTCCTCTTTCACATACTTCTTTTGTCTAACTTCACCCTTTTAGCCTCCAGATACATCTGTTATCAGATGCAGCCTTGATGTTTTTCCATTGGAGTTGGCATAATTCTTTCCCTTGTCTATGCAAATCACTTTTAAAAATCTAGCTTTCAAGAGTGAATGCACAGATACTACATGCACTCCAGATGCTTCTGATGTCTGTTTAATAACTTTTCTAAACATGCCTTTTTTGACAAACATTACCAGAATTTTATAGTTCATGTAACAAAGGAGATTAGCCAGAATATTAAGGCCTCATAATAAAAAAATGCACAACCAAAAAAAATTAATAAACTATTTGTGATAGAACGTGCATCATTGATTGTGAATTTTGTCTATGTACGAATCAATTTCATTCTGAAAAACATGGACAAATTTCGGTGCAACCACAAAAAGATGTTAAAGTAGCAATATAAAATGTTTAGATGAACAGTTCTGAGATTTAGAGAAGGAAAAAAAAAGAAACTAAATTAAAAGGTTGTAATTACACAGAGACTAAATAGGAAGGCTGAATGATATATTAATTCAACATTGATAAGTGCAATGTGAGCATTTACAATAGTCACATCGCTTGATCTGCCATGGCAAATTTGTATTATAATTAACCAGAAAAACACAGTTCAAATGTAAAGTTTACCTTGATAATGTGAAAGGTCTATGAGTGTATTATTTATACAAAGAAGACTATAGTTGTCAGCATTTGAAAACTGTCCAAAGGCAAGAATGAAAGGTTTTGATCCACTTCAAATGTTGCCTGTATACATTGTTATTTTACAGGTGGTCATTTAATTTGACAACCTCAAGCCTGTAATATTCTCTAGAAATCTGAAAAACACAGTTTATTTCGTCTGTATCTTTGTTTTATTGAAATAGTGTATACTTAAAATTCATTATACTTTATGCAGATACAGTCTCTACCCATGTCAAATTTGAAATTCTTCACAAATGGTTATGCAAGTTTTCGGTAACACTTTACTTAAAATGATGTTCTCTCATTTAACCTCTTTAATCATAACATGACACATCATGAATGTAGATGATATTTTATGCATGCTTATAACATTAAGTGCCATTTGTTAAGTTAAGACATTTTAAATGCAAAGAGGCAATTGTTTGTTATGACATTACCAAGACAATAAAACTTGTCATAAACATGATTGTCATGAAGCCATTATATTATATTCAGTTATATTATATATCAAATATCAATGATAATCTAATATATATATATATATATATATATATAATATATATATATATATATATATATACTGTATATATATATATATGTGTTTGATTTTTGCTATCATAATTACGATTTAATTATGATAAAAAGTTATCAGAAAAAAACATTCATGACACAACTACAAAGGTTAATGACAATCGTGTTTATGACAGATTTATGAAAAGTCATGCTGTCATAGTAATGTCAAGCTGTCATGACAAATGTAAGGCTTTATAAAGATGTATTCGTTTGTTGTATTTGTTAAGTTGTTATAACATACAATGTCATCTTTGCATGACATAACTGAGCAAATTACTCTTAAGAGTTATCATAAGCATGCAAAATCACATTCACGTCATGATTATAAAGGTTCAATCAGTCTTATGAACAACAACAACCCATTTTAAGATAAGTGCAACCAGTTCTCTTGTGAAATTATATTCAAATCACAATGTATGTCACAGAAAATGTCGTAATGTCCATTTTTTCATACAGCCCTAAATTGTGATGGTGATTACATAAATAATCTCTCGATATTTCTGCTAACAAATGAGAGCGGAGATGAGGCATAATCAGAACAGTTCAATAAAACTGCTTCATTATATGACTATGCAAAACATTTAGAAGTGCTCTTCAGACATATTTTATCTAGACTCCTAATTAGACAGCCAAATAGGGACAGTCTGTCTTTGCTTAGAAACTGCCCTGATTCAGGACTAACTTAAATGAGAAAATGCAGAAAAGAATGAGAGTTCCTCAAAACAAACAAGGTCAGAGCTCAAGCACATGTCATTATCAGACCAGCGGTTTGGGACATAAAACTCCTCTTATGTAGCTCTTCTACATAAAGGCACTTCAATTTGGTGGTGTATGTGTGGGTCATGAGTGCATGGATGAAATGCCAGTGCGAATAAGTGTTATGAGCTCGGCAGCTCATCTACCCCTGCGTCTCATTAAATGGGCTCCTCTCTGATCAGATCTAAAAAAAGGATGCGAAGCATTGCAAAGACGTGACCTAAAATAGGACTGTATTGATTATCTATTCTATGAAAATGCTTCTCTGAAAATAGCATATGAGTGACCTGAATGCATTGTAATGTGTGGGAAGAAAGAGGAAGCAGTGTGTGCAAGAATGACTGGGAAAAGGGTGTTAAACTACATACATTGCACAATGCAAAAAAAAAAAAAAAAGAAAGAAAGAAAGTATTTTACAAACTCAGAGCAGAATTTTGAACAGATTATTTAAACTAGAAATGTTGGTACTGAACTGCCTTAACACAGTACAAGAAAATGTCCACTAAATGTAAACATTTTCGGAAAAAAAAAAGATATTTCAATGAATATCATATTTGCTGTACACTGAGAAAATAGGCAGATGTTCAGCTCTAAAAATGACCACTGACAGTGTTAATCTTGTAAATTCAGGGGGACATACCCCAATATACAATTAATCTAAATTGAATAAAATAAGGGAAGTCATTATCTACAGATGATTTTGAAAATAATTTCATTTTGACATGCACAAGATACAGTAAATAATCCACAAGAATACCCATAACTGTGCATCGCCCTAATGCAAATAAATTGACAAATAAAGTTAGACAATACTACTGTTAAAAAGCCCATATTAAACTGAGAAAATATCCTCTGCAATTTGTAAGTTCGACACGCCCAATCTCATGGGGTCCAGATGAGTGGCCTGGCTTTTGGACAACATTAAGAGGCGGAAGTGCATTTTCGAGAACAAGGAAAAAGAAAATAAGTAAAGAATAGTAATTTTTGGACCATTACTTTCAGATGCAGACGCCAGTCCTTGTCCTTACGAACAGATGAATCTTTGTATGGACACTTCTCAGGGATTGTTGTTGTTAAAAATGCTAAAAAAAGTGCATCTTTTACTACAAAAACATGTTTATAAAAAGGTTAAAGAAATGGTGATCAACTAAAGATACTATGATGAATACCTAACATTTTGACCGTGGACTCGTTATAACTACATAACTGCGGCCCAAGTGATATCTGTTAGCTACAAACTCCATACTGCTGAGAAAGATAAGAAACTTGAACCATCTGAAAGCTCGTATGGAGATTCAGTAAACTGTGCATTATATTTAGATATTTAATACTGTATGTATACTGTCTCCCCCCCCCCCCCCCCCCCCCACCACAAAAAAAAAAAAAAAAAAAACAAGTCTAGTGGCACATTCAGGTCTAAACAGCTATCACAAAAGTGTCTAACAATTGCCATCACAACTGCTTGGGGAATTCAGTCAGGTTTCGAATGAGTGAACCGAGCAACGTGGAGCGAAATGAGCGAGCGGGCGCGCGCGCACGGGAGAGACACACGGGAGGATGTTGGAATGTTACATTGTAACATTGGTAGAGGAAAACCATGCTAAACCAGCGGTGACATCACTCGCGTTCCGTTACATTAAATCACACATAAAGAAGCAAGAAACTCTGCGTGTTAAAAAGCGCAAACCGTGGTGCATTCCATCCCAGAGAACGATGTCTTCTGGTGAATCGGACGTACTTACCTTTTTTATTTGTGTATATTACTTCTCAGCCGTCTTTTGTCTACAAAAGAAGGCTGTTAAAGCTGTTATACTCGCTACTGTCCCGCATACGCTCAGTCCTGGCGATTAAAACACGAGCGACGGGGCAGAAGTGCTCGTTCCCGAGGTTGGCTTTTATAAAGCATGTGAACGGCCGAATCTTGCGACATTCTTGTCGGATGGCAAAGAAGCATAATCCAACGCCAATCTCCGGTCCACCGAGCCAGTACTCCTGCTTGACAAGTCGAGCAAATGCGTGAAGAAGAGGCCGATAATGCGCGCTCGCGGGCGGGTTGAGACTGTAGGGAGACGCAGGACGAGAACGCACTTCCGACGGATGGGAGACAGACGAGCGTGGTGGCCAACCAATCAGATTCCAAGTTGAGAGAACGTTGCCTCCGTTGCCACCCTGAAAACGTGGAGACTCGAGATAATGCATGAGTGCCAAGGGATGAATGATTAATGATTATAGTCAATCAGACAAAGTAGCCATCTGTTGCCCTTAACAGCCCTGTGTGTGTATGTGTGTGTGTATGTGTGTGTGTTGCATATCAACGGGCTCGTCATCTATAATGCTTTCATATCTCAAAAATAACAATAGTCTATCGCAGTTAGTCTAATTAGGCCTATGTAAAATATAAAAAAAATGCATCATAAATCAATATTAACAAAAAATACAGAAATTACCGAAGGTGAAGATCTGTTTGATTAGTCGTTTAGAATGTAGGGTGTTCTAAACCAGACACACACACACACAAATATAATATAATATAATATAATATAATATAATATAATATAATATAATATA
>CAIGQQ010030230.1:0-19935 GCA_903798035.1 Danio albolineatus | reverse complement strand
TTATTATTATTATTATTATTATTATTATTATTATTATTATTATTATTATTATTATTACAAGTGGATCATTTAGGATTAAACAAAAAAACCTGAAATTGTTCAAAGAAAATACAAGAATTGGGTTGTTCCATCTTATTTTAAACAAGTTTGAACAAGCAGCAACGATGATAATTTTGAGTGTGTGTGCGTGTGTGTGTGTGTGTGTACAGTGCATGTGTACCTGTGCATGTGTGTGTTACAAAGGAGGCTGGCTGCCTGCCTTTTGTCAGTTCTGCTTAACATCAGCGCTCCTCACAAACACATGCGCACATACACACACACTCTGGGTACTGAGACACTCGACTAGAGACATGCTGGAGACACAAGATCAAGTGAGTCAGAGAAAGACAGCAGTTCACAGTCCATCATGCTGATCTCTCAGACAGGTCTTACCACAATGAATTATAAAGCCATCACAGCTCTGAATCCACCTGTGCTCATTAATGCCTGGCAATGCTGCATGCAACGACATAATAATGAATTCTACAGATGTTTGCATTCAGTGCACACGTGGTCCAGAATTTCTATTTGGACTATTTCTGCCCAACTACAAACACCACCTATTGTCAGAATGTGAATCGTATTCAATAGTCTGAAATAAAAGATTGCGTGGGTATATTTCATCTAACATTGATGTTGATGTGAACAGTCTTTTATGCCCTCTCTAATTAATCTCAAGTTGGCGTGATTTATGCAGATAAAGATCTGACCTTTTTTTGTATAATGATAATACAAATACATCTTGCTAAATGTTTTGTTCTGGTACCTTTGTTCTGGCCTATCATGCACTGTTAAACCATGCTGCAGAGCAGCGGTTCCCAACAGCATGGCCTGGCCCACAAGCTCTGTGGGGGGTCATGTTATATTAAAAAAAAAAAAAAAAGCAGTGGACAATAGGAGAACGATCATGTTGCCTTAGTTCATTTAATCCCCTGGCTGACCAAAAAATTGACAAATTTGTAATTCGTCCTCCACAAAAGTCTCACTCATTTGCCTTCAGCAGCTAATAGTAATGACCTAAGCATACTGAACCCAGGTGAGGAAGCTTTAAACATTTCAGGTTGCAGCGTTAGCAAAACTGGAAACACGAAATGAGCTACGGTTTAATTCCATTTTCTCAAAGCAAAAAGTCCCTGACCCAGCATTGCATTATCTGTGCCAAAGTTCTAGCTGATGAATGCCTGAGGCTGTCCAAATGAATTGGACATTTGCAGACGACTCATCCCCAATACTGTAATATGTATCCAATACAAATGGCCTACTCATGTTTTGCTTCTATATTTTACATTAGGCTATTATTTGTGCATCAATATCAAGATATAGTTAAAAAACACACCATTTGTTTTTGTCATACCTACTGCAAACTTGCGATATGAGCGATAATATCATTAATTGTGGAGGGGCACCTAACAATGTTTTCCAGAGGAAAAGGGGGTCTCAGGCAAAAAACCATTGGGAACCACTGCTGTAGAGTATGCTGTAATATAGCCAGCATTTTGCTGTAATAAAAACAAGCAGTATTTTACAGTAAAACAACTAGGATCTGTATTAAATTGTGTAGTGCAAAGAATACATTACAGTAATTTGCTTTATGTACCCATTGTAGGGAGTAACAGTGACAATAACAGTGAATTGCTGTTGAACAATTACTCTCCCAGCTACACTGATGCTTTATGCTGCTATTTATAGAGAAGTCCATTTATCTTAAGGGAGAAAACAATGATGTACACATTAAAGGGGTGGTCTAGAGGGTATTTTTAAGGCTTGGCTGTGTTTACAAGATGCAAAGCAATGTGTGTTCATACTTCATTTGTAAAAAATCATGTTATTTTTTTAAATATCTTACTTTGATTATATACTGCTACTCATAGAAAATTAAAAAGACATTTTTCCTCTGAAAGACCCGCTCTCAAGAGGCTCTGATTCGTCAGCTAATATAATGTGCTGTGATTCGCAGATCAGCTCCACGTCACCAGTAAAAGTGTCATGCCCCTACCAGCACGCTCTTTTGTGCTGTGTAAATACTGTCAGTCAGAGTAGCTGTTAGCCATATGTTTGTGCCTGAATCAGACAGAAAATGACATAGAGGACACAGCTGAACCTCACGCCTGCTCTCTATAACAAAATCTGACAAGTATCTTTCACAAATATTTGGAATAAGCAAGTAATATGAAACATTCACATACTGTTTGCGAGTTTGTTATTTGAGATGTAGAACGCACAGAAAGCGGCTGCATAGAGAGACACTGCAGCGCTGGTGAAGATTTGAGTGTTTGAGTGAGTGTTTGCCACGGTTTGATGGATAAATATGAAATTGTAGCTAAATTGTTAACGGTGCCAAATATATATATGGTCTATCTTTTAATATATATAATAATAATTCTCTGGAACATATTTATTGTCGTGTCCTTTGGAAGCCCATATACAGAAACAGAAGAAGCTCTGTGGAACAGAGGATGTTGGATAACATTTTAGCTTTTTCTGCTTTAACATTACAGTGCCTCTGGCCATGGGCCTTGGCTGTGCGGGGTATATGCATGTGGTGAATGCACATAACCTGAAGCGTTTGTGATCTCACTAGTCCAGATGTATTTTTTTGTAGTCTCCAAACTTCATTTGCCTTAGGCTTTGCTAAGCTAACTCTGTAAAAGCCAATGTCTCCCTTTGCATTGAACTTATAAATAATGTACTGTAATTGAGCGTATTACTTTCAGCGATGTTGATTGTTCACACATTTACATTACACATGAACTAAAGTTTAAAAGATTGCAATGGACCACCCATTTAACACACCTAAACAAATACTATATTTTAAACACAAATTTGTCCGAAAACTTTTAGTCCCCTTTAAGGGAGCCAGGTGTTTGATTTGTTTACTTTTGAGTGTGCTTTATTCTCTGTTTATCAATTCAGATGCAGATCTGATATGTCTGATATGTTTTAAGGCTTAAATAAGAATCCACAATGAGTGTTACGGATTGGTCAGGCTCTCACGAACCCCAATCACGAAGATCACCATCACCTGCGTACTAACGAGCACACAGCTGCAACACATTCACGAGCACCAGTTAAAAGCACAGCCCTCTAGTCGCTTATTGTCCGGGCTCGTTCATGCGAAAGCGGACACTGAGCGACCACCCAGCGTAGTCATACTCAGCTAACCAAACTTTGTACTTACATATTCTCTGTGTCTTCCTCCTAGTCCTCCTGGTCCTCCCGAGTCGTCCTGTCTCCAAGTTCCTCGTCTTCTGTATCCTCATCTGTCGTCTGTATCTGGTGTGTGCTGTCCATCCTCCTGTGTTCCATCTACCCAGTCACGGAGGAAAAGACCCGTCATCAATCCTGATCCTCCTGGCTATCCCTTATGTGCTCCTTTGTTGTCAATTAATAAATCCACTAACGTTTCACTTACCTCTGTCTCCTGTCCACTTCTTAACAGAAGCCCGGACCTGAACAGTGACAACATGAGCACCCCCGATCACTTTCAAGAGCTGGTGGACCAGTTGAAGCGGATTCTACAACCACCAGCTCCACTTCCCAACGCACCACCAGCACCGAGCACTTCCGCATCCACAGCTTCTTCTTCGGCCCTTCCTTCCAGTCCCATGGCCCGACCAGCGCCCTACTCAGGCGGGGCGGAGGAGTGCAATGGTTTTCTCTTACAATGCTCAGTCATATTTGAAATGCAACCTTCTCTATATCCCACAGATAAATCGAAGATCGCCTATATCGTCTCGCTACTCTCTGGACCTGCACTAAAATGGGCCGAAACCATCTGGAACCAAGCCGGGCCGGTCATGAATTCTATCACTACCTTCACGGAGTATTTCAAAGAGGTGTTTGGATGTTCTGATGGAGAGGTGGCCGCCGGAGAACAACTGTATCATCTAAAGCAAGGTACAATGTCTACACAGGATTATGCACTCCGGTTTCGGACTCTAGCGGCTGCTAGTGGATGGAATGAGAGATCGTTACTGACCACTTACCGGCTCAGCTTGGAACCCACTCTGCGCATCCAGTTGGCCGCACTAGATGATACTATGGGTCTGGAGAGATTCATCCAGCACTCTCTACGATGTTCCGATCGTCTTAGGACCTATCAACAGGACACAGTCTCCCATTCTTCTGCACTCCTCCGATCGCCTGAGTCAAAACCCCCTCCAGAACCAGAGCCCATGATTATAGAGTCTGGAAGATTGACAGCAGCGGAACGACAGAGGAGGCTGACCCGGGGTCTGTGTCTATACTGCGGCATCAGCGGACACACCCGTATGGAGTGTCCCCTCCGTCCCATACGGACTTCAGTGAGTGTATTTAGTACAAGTGTCGAACAATGTAATCCTCTTACTTCCACTGTACAAATAACTACTGCCTCTGTTTCTATCCATGTGACAGCCCTTATCGACTCCGGGTCAGCAGGGAATTTCATCTCCCAATCCCTCTGTCGTCAACTCAACCTCCGTACCGAAGCGTCCTCACACATCTACCAGATACAGCCGATAACACAGTGTGCTCGATCTTCAACCCGTATTCATCGTCAATGTGAAGACATCCTTCTTCAAGTGGGGTTACTACATCAGGAAAGGATTCAATTTCTGGTTCTGGAGGGTGCAAACATGGACATCATATTAGGGCGCCCGTGGCTGGTGAAGCACGATCCCATCATCTCTTGGGGCACAGGAGAGATCAAGAAATGGGGAAGTGGATGTTCATCAGCCTGTTTTCCTAGTCTCCCTCTTCAAGGTCGGAAACCCATTTCCTTATTTGTGACATCCGTCGAGAGTCCTCCTGAGAAGCAGTCCATCAACATTCCTAAGATGTATAGGTCCTTTCAAGATGTCTTCTGCCCCAAGAGAGCTTCCCAGCTACCTCCGCATCGGCCATGGGACTGTGCAATCGACCTAGTTCCAGATGCCCAGTTGCCTAGAGGTAGGATCTACCCGCTCTCGCTTCCGGAGAATAAGGCCATGGAAGATTACATAAGGGAGGCTCTGAGTCAGGGGTATATTCGTCACTCCAAATCACCAGCGGCTTCCAGCTTCTTCTTTGTGGCCAAGAAGGACGGAGGGCTGCGACCATGTATTGACTACCGTATCCTGAACAACAGTACAGTAAAATACCGGTATCCCCTTCCTCTGGTACCAGCCGCTTTGGAGCAGCTCCGAGAAGCCAAGATATTCACCAAGTTGGACCTCCGCAGCGCGTATAATTTGATAAGAATACGTGAGGGGGACCAATGGAAGACTGCCTTCGTGACCCCTACAGGTCACTATGAATACCAAGTCATGCCCTACGGTCTGGTCAACGCCCCCTCCGTATTCCAGAACTTCATTCATGAAGTCCTCCGGGAGTTTCTCCACCGATGTGTGATCGTATACATTGATGACATCCTCATCTACTCCCGGAGTGAGGCAGAACATCGCCACCACGTTGCGGAGGTCCTACAAACATTGAGAGAAAACCAACTCTACCTCAAAGCGGAGAAATGCTCCTTCCACCAAAAGTCAGTTCAATTCTTGGGGTACCTGATTGATCAAACTGGTATAAGGATGGATAAGAGGAAGATTGAGGCTGTTCTGTCCTGGTCTGAACCCACGACCATTAAAGAGCTCCAGAGGTTTCTTGGGTTTGCCAACTTTTATCGGAGATTTATCAAAGATTACAGTAGCATTACAGCACCTCTCACCAATCTCCTCAAGGATAAACCCAAGAGACTGGTATGGTCCAGTGAAGCAGCCGCAGCCTTCCGCCTTCTCAAGAAGGAGTTCACAAGGGCCCCACTCCTGACTCATCCTGACCCAAATCGTCCTTTCGTGGTAGAAGTGGACGCCTCCACCACCGGCGTCGGGGCAGTTCTATCCCAACATCATGATACTCCGCCCCGACTGCATCCCTGTGCCTATTTCTCTCGGAAGCTGAGCCCGGCGGAGCAGAATTACAGCATAGGAGACAGGGAACTTCTAGCGATCAAGCTCGCATTGGAGGAGTGGCGACACTGGCTGGAGGGAGCTCAACACCCGTTCCAGGTGATCACAGACCATAAGAACCTTCAATACCTCAAGGAGGCCAAGAGGTTATGTCCACGTCAGGCCAGATGGTCTCTCTTCTTCTCACGCTTCAATTTCTCCATTTCATATCGTCCAGGATCCAAGAACCTTAGAGCAGATGCTCTTTCCCGTTTGCATGAGTGTCACGATTTCGAGGAACTTCCCACTAAGATCCTCCCTGAACACATCTCCGTCTGCCCGATCACCTGGAACACTCCTCCAGTCGTTGCCACTCAGGAGGTTCCCACTCCGCCGGGATGCCCTCCTCATCGGCAGTTCATTCCACCTGAACAACGGGTAGATCTTATCCACTCTTTACACACCTCACTAGGCACTGGACATCCAGGGATCAACAATACTCTCTCGCTATTGTCCCAACGATTCTGGTGGCCAAATATGGCAAGGGATGTGAGGCGATATGTTCAGGGCTGTAAGGAGTGTGCCCAATCCAAAAGTCCACGTCACCTACCAGCTGGAAAGCTCCATCCCTTGCCGATTCCGAACCGTCCCTGGTCACACCTAGGAGTGGACTTCATGACTGACCTTCCCTCGTCAGAAGGTAATACCTGCATTCTGGTCATTGTTGATAGATTCTCGAAGTTTGTAAGATTGATCCCTCTGAAAGGTCTTCCCACAGCCTTTGAAACCGCAGATCAAATCTTCAATCAAGTCTTCAGGTCTTTTGGTATCCCCGAGGATATCGTGTCGGACAGAGGTCCCCAGTTTATCTCCCGACTGTGGAAAGCCTTCTTCAAGCTCCTAGGTGTGGCCGTCAGCCTCTCCTCAGGATACCACCCCCAGACTAACGGGCAAACGGAGAGGAAGATCCAGGAGGTGGGACGGTTCTTGAGGACCTTCTGCAGTGGTCATCAGAACTCCTGGAGCCAGTATTTGGGCTGGGCAGAGTATGCCCAAAATTCACTGCGGCAACCCACCACCGGACTCACGCCATTCCAGTGCGTACTGGGCTTCCAACCACCGCTCTTCCCCTGGGATGGTGAACCATCTGATGTCCCCGCAGTGGATCACTGGTTCCGGGAGAGCGAGAGAGTCTGGGACGAGGCACACCAACATCTGCAGAGGGCAGTTCGCAGAAGTAAAGTCGTCACCGATAGGAGGAGGTCTGAAGAACCCAGATACACACCCGGACAAAAGGTGTGGCTATCTACCCGGGACATCCGTATGCGACTGCCCTCTCGCAAGTTAAGTCCCCGATTTGTTGGTCCCTTTACCATCTTGGAACAGGTCAACCCTGTCACCTATAAGTTACAACTACCCTCACAATACCGCATTCACCCTACCTTCCACGTCTCACTATTAAAACCTTATCACGACCCTGTTCTTCCCTCCACAGAGCCTGACCACGAAGAGGAACCCCCTCCTCCACTGCTCCTAGAAGAAGGAGCGGTCTACGCAGTGCAGGAGATCCTACGTTCCCGACGTCGTGGTGGGCAGTTAGAGTACCTGGTGGACTGGGAGGGTTACGGTCCCGAAGAAAGAACATGGGTCCCCAGAGCTGACATTCTCGATCCTAGTCTCATGTCGGAATTCCATGAGAACCACCCTGAATTCCCAGCACCTCGAGGAAGAGGAAGACCACCACGGCGTCGGCGGTTTAGGCCCTCAGGAGCGGGCCCTGGGGAGGGGGGTACTGTTACGGATTGGTCAGGCTCTCACGAACCCCAATCACGAAGATCACCATCACCTGCGTACTAACGAGCACACAGCTGCAACACATTCACGAGCACCAGTTAAAAGCACAGCCCTCTAGTCGCTCATTGTCCGGGCTCGTTCATGCGAAAGCGGACACTGAGCTACCACCCAGCGTAGTCATACTCAGCTAACCAAACTTTGTACTTACATATTCTCTGTGTCTTCCTCCTAGTCCTCCTGGTCCTCCCGAGTCGTCCTGTCTCCAAGTTCCTCGTCTTCTGTATCCTCATCTGTCGTCTGTATCTGGTGTGTGCTGTCCATCCTCCTGTGTTCCATCTACCCAGTCACGGAGGAAAAGACCCGTCATCAATCCTGATCCTCCTGGCTATCCCTTATGTGCTCCTTTGTTGTCAATTAATAAATCCACTAACGTTTTACTTACCTCTGTCTCCTGTCCGCTTCTTAACACAGATGCAGTTTTATTTAATTGTTTGGATGTAGGTAAAATGGTGGTGCAGTGGGTAGCCCTGTCACCTCACAGCAAGAAGGTCGCTGGTTCGAGGCCCAGCTGGGTCAGTTGGCATTTCTGTGTGGAGTTTGCATGTTCTGCCCGTGTTGGAGTGGGTTTCTTCTGGGTGCTCCGGTTTCCCCAACAGTCCAAAGACATGCGCTATAGGTGAATTGAATAAGCTAAATTGTCCGTAGTTGTATGTGTGGGTGTGAATGCAATAGTGTATGGGTGTTTCCAGTTTTTTACAGTGTACCAACTCTATATTAAACAATATTTTAACTTTGTTTGAATATAATTTTTCCTTGGGCAGAATAAATGTTTTTCATTTAGATTAAATTAAAATCTATAGTTTGAACCTAATCTAAATTATACTTTGAGAAAAGCTAAAGTATTTTGCTGTAATAAATTATAGTAATATTTTAAGTGCAGAAAGTATTGTATTGACTTTACAGATTTACTACTTATCATTTAGAGCTCATGCCAACTTCACATCACGAGCAGGACATTACTACTGATATGATTCAATATGAGATCTTATTGCTGTAAAATACAGTAGTTATACAGTATGTATGCACAAGCATTTTATTGATGTAAGCAAAATTCATGCAGAGAAAAGGTACAAGAGATGTCATTTGGGTAGTACCCTTTCAACACAAGTTACACATTTGCAACTTAAGGGTGCATGTTGATACCTTGAAAGTACACATTAATACTTAAAAAATACAATAGTATACCTTTTGAAATTTAATATGTACCTTTACAATGACAGATGTACCAATTGTCACCTTACAGCAAGAAGGTCGCTGGTTCGAGGCCCAGCTGGGTCAGTTGGCATTTCTGTGTGGAGTTTGCATGTTCTACCCGTGTTGGAGTGGGTTTCTTCTGGGTGCTCCGGTTTCCCCCACAGTCCAAAGACATGCGCTATAGGTGAATTGAATAAGCTAAATTGTCCGTAGTTGTATGTGTGGGTGTGAATGCAATAGTGTATGGGTGTTTCCCAGTGCTGAGTTGCAGCTGGAAGGGCATCCACTGCGTAAAACAGATGCTGGATAAGTTGGCAGTTCATTCCACTTTGGTGACCCCTGATTAATAAAGGGACTAAGCCAAAAAGAAAATGAATGAATGTTTGTATGTACTGTATGTACGTTTTTTCACAATTTGTAGATATCATATACAGTCAAGTGGCACATAATGAGGTTTATGTCTGTTTCAGAACTGGCACAACTGCAACTGAGCAATATTTGTGGGCACCAGTACAAATATTCCCGTCCATCTGTTAGATACAGTGAACAGATTTGTCAACAGCCTGGTGAAAATCAGACAAATCTCAGTGCTAATTGCAAACTCAATGCAGACTTTATGTCTTTTTGGGAAGATCTCTCTCGTGATGGGCTTTCAAGCTATTTTGCTTGGTTGGAATCTGTTGGGAATGACAAGTTCACTTACTGATGTAGACAGGAAGCTTTTGCAGCTGTAATGCAACAAATTGATGAGAAAACAATGTGCACTATGGGAGTTTATAATCAGTGTTTTATCATTTTAATGCTGCCCCACAAACACTGAAAAATGTTGGTTGATGTTTGTTCAATCTACTTATTTAAAATGAGCTGAAACAACACAATTCGTGAGCTTTTTTGTGGAAAACTTAATGTTCAATCCACTTAAATTCCTAAATCGAATACAGTAAGTTAATTTAATTCCTTCAGGTTGTTCCAACACAAATCCATTGGAACCCAGTATTTTGTTATAGTGCAATTCAAGGAAAATGTTGAGCAGATCTTCTTGGCAACTCTCAAGACTTGAAAGAAATATTTTTTTACTCAGCTTAAATTTGTGGTGATTCTCATGTGTCCTTTAACTGTGATCAGCCATGGCTAGCCTGCATTAAATCTGTTTACTCAATTGAAACCAAAGTAATTCAACTGGCTTCATGATCTATGCTTGTTCTGAAACAAACATTGTTGCTGTTTAAATATGTTTTGTACTTTAGTATAGTAGTAAATATGTTTAGAGTTTAGTTGTTGCAGGGATATTATTTCTATCTGTCTTGGTTTATGCGCATGTTTGTGTTTCAGTGGAGTCTCAATTAGCTTGAGGGATCTGGTGTGCGTCACCCTCACATGAACACACACTTTGCAAGCGGCTAAACACACTGTCATTCGAGAGATAAAACACAACATGTCCCTGTGTTCTACCCGGCCAGCTGTCCCCTTTCACCTGCGCTTTCATTCTCTCTTTTCATCTTCTGGTCTCTTACTTCGACCAGTTTTCTTCCTCACAGTAACATCTACCTAAACAAACAGTGATCATCTCAAAGTTTGTTGGTTTGTGAAAAAACAAATATTTTTGTCTGTCTTTGTCTGTCTTTGATCTGCAAAAAAAGAGAGTACGAAACCATAATTACATTATGCTATTTATTATATTGATGTTGTGCTGAATATCTGTTTTTTTAATCACTGTATACTTTAACAATTTGTGTATGAATTTAAAGGTTTAAAGAGCAAGAGATCAGGTCTGAGACATTGTCAGAGATTGCATGTCTCCGGTCGAGGACAAAGTGACCGCAACTGTCTCTATCAATGATCTTATCAATGATTGACAGATGAAATAAACATCCTGGTTTTTTTTGTTTTTTTGGTCCATTATCAGCCACCATGTACTCACAAACAGAGCACCATTATCTCTTTTGAAAAAAAGTGCACGTATTTGTATTGAATGTATACTTGAATGTATATGTTCAATTGAATGTATTGAATGAGTGGAAATAGTAAATTATAATAATACTGTACTTTTACTTAAATAGACTACTCTTTTATGACTTTTTGAAGTTAAATGCATTTGAAATGTTTACATGTTTAATAATAGTTTGGTATGGTGTCGTAGTGGGTAGCACAATCACCTCACAGCAAGAAGGTCGCTGGTTCGAGCCCCAGCTGGGTCAGTTGGCATTTCTGTGTGGAATTTGCATGTTCTCTCCGTGGTCGAGTGGGTGTCCTCCGGGTGCTCCGGTTTCCCCCACAAGTCCAAAGACATGTGGTACAGTAGAATTGGGTAGGCTATGAGTGTGTAGGGCGCCATGGTGGCATAGTGAGTAGCACGTTCGCCTCACAGCAAGAAGGTCGCTGGTTCGAATCCCAGCTGGGTCAGTTGGCATTTCTGTGTGGAGTTTGCATGTTCTCCCCGTGGTTGCGTGTTCAAAAAACCACAAGTTCAAAAACATGTGGTACAGGTGAATTGGGTCGGCTAAATTGTATGTAGTGTATAAGTGTGAATGAGTGTGTATGGATGTTTCCCAGAGATGGGTTGCAGCTGGAAGGGCATCCGGTTCATTCTGCTGTGGCGACCCCGGATTAATAAAGGGACTAAGCTGAAAAGAAAATGAATGAATGAATAATAATAGTTTGAATAGTTTCAATTGTTGTGTGTTATTCAGTATGAATTGTTAAGTTAAAGAGCCCATATTATGGATTTTTGAAAATGACCTTCCATGCAGTGTGTTACACAGCTCTAAGTAAAGTGAAATGTCCAGCTAAGGCTTAAATCTGAAAGTGCAAAGTGTTTAAAACAATTGATTCATATATAAAAGAGTCGACTCATTGTTGTTTAAATGAATCGTTATTAGAACGAGTCTTTAGCCTTTTCGGCTTGACGTCAACGCGAAACATAATAGTTGCGCGCGCAGACCCGGGAAATTTGAACTGCCCGGCCCCGCCCACAGACAGGAAGGAAAAGTGGAAGACAACAAGCACTGTATTGCAGTAAGTGTTGTAGCATAACCAGCGGGATAGCAGTGACGTGTGATCTGAGTAATATCTAAGTAAATCTTTATACTGTTTGATGGCAGTATAAAGATTTAGAGAGAAGTTATTGACAGCTTATGTAGTATTGGTTTTCGCGTTTTGCTCTTTGTAGACGGTCCCTAAGGACCGGTCTCTCTGCCGCCTGCACAGAGTTTAATATTATGCATCCAGCGCATAGGCAAAGCTCATTTTTAGGAAAATAAGGTTGTAGGCGATTGTATACATTGCGACGGTTGAAAAGAGGTGCTATTTGTGTAGGAACAATGTTTCGGTCATGAGTTATTGATCCGGAAAACACGACTGCTGCTAACTTTACTAAACTTATCGGCGTTCCGGTTAAATCATGACCCGTAGACGCTATGCTCTGAAGTGTGAGGGAAAAGCTGTGTTATTTTCCCTACCTGGAAATCTCTTTTCCCTACCTGGAGTGGTTGAGGTTTTTTTCGTAAAATACCTGAGAATTACATCTCCAATATGGTGCTGTGTTCACGTCATCTCTCTGAAGAGAGCTACACAAATCTACCAGCTTACGACGCGGGATTTGTTGCACGGTTGTTGTTAAAGGATGGATCAATACCCAGTTTATTTGGACCTGCGTGTTCTTCCAGTCGTGTTGACCGTAACAAGGTAAATATGGATGTAGTTGTCTGTATTGTGTTTGCTCCGTGCAACATGTAGCGGTAGCCATTTAGCTTACTGCCGAATGAAACTATTTGTTGGCTTACAATAGTCCATGAAGTGTTAATTATTACTGAATGTTTGTTGTTATGATGAATAATTTAGCAATGCGCTGTTGTACAAAAGCAGTGATTTGTTTTTAATATGTTCTGGCATTGGGACGTAACGTGGTGGACGTGACGTGGTGACGTGACGTGGTAGCGTCACGGAAAGGAGGTGCTTGGGGAAAAAGACTCGCTCAGACGATTCATATGGGAGTCGGTGGGAAAATGAGGTAAAAATAAATAGATATTATAAGACATCGAAAGTGTTTTTTAACCTTGCATACATATCATCCTGTTGTTTGGGACTTCAAAAAGTGAAATTTAACCGTTCTCAACCCACCATATGGGCTCTTTAAGTGACTTTGAAGGTGGCATGGTCGTTGGTGCCAGACGGGCTGATCTGAGTATTTCAGAAACTGCTGATCTGCTGAGATTTTCACACACGACCATCTCTAGGGTTTACAGAGATTAGTCTGAAAAAGAGAAAATATCCAGTGAGCGGCAGTTCTATGGGCACAAATGCCTTGTTGATGCCAAAGGTCAGAGGAGAATGGCCAGACTGGTTCGAGCTGATAACAAAGCAACAGTAACTAAAATAACTACTCAGTACAACCAAGGTATGCAGAAGAGCATGTCTAAACACACAACATGTCGAACCTTGAGGCGGTCAAACCTTAAGGGCTACAGCAACAAAAGACCACACTAGGTGCCACTCCGGTCAGCTAAGAACAGGAAACTAAGGCTACAATTTGCACAGGCTTACCAAAATTGGACAATAGAAGATTGGCAATATGTTTTCTGCTGCGACATTCGGATAGGGTTATAATTTGCCGTCGACAACATAAAAGCATGGATCTATCCTGCCTTGTATCAAAGGTTCATGCTGATTGTAGTGGTGAAATGGTGTGGGGGATATTTTCTTGGCACACTTTGGGCCCATTAGTACCAACTGAGCATCATGACAACGCCACAGCCTACCTGACTATTGTTGCTGACCATGTCCATCCCTTTATGACCACAGTGTACCCATCTTCTGATGGCTACTTCCAGCAAGATAACGCGCCATGTCATAAAGTATGAGTCATCTCAGACTGGTTTCTTAAACATGACGATGAGTTTACTGTACTCAAATGGCCTCCACAGTCACCAGAACTCAATCCAATAAAGCACCTTTGGGATGAGGTGGAATAGGAGATTTGCATCATGGATGTGCAGCTGACAAATCTATGGACCAAAATCTCTAAGGAATATTTACAGTACCTCGTCGAATCTATGCAATGAAGGATTAAGGCAAAAGGGGGTCCAACCTGGTACTAGTAAGGTGTACCTAATACCGGTGAGTGGTATAAGTGGCTGGTAAGTATATATTATATTATATTATATTATATTATATTATATTATATTATATTATATTATATTATATTATATTATATTATATATGCATGCAAAAAAATGATTCCAAAAAAATATATAAATGTGTAATGAGTAATGTGTTTTGGGGAGTTTTTTTACATTTAAGATGGGAAACCCTTCCAGGAGCATGATCGATATCAGGGGTCTGTGGCATCTAAAATATTGACATTTTCAGTCAATACTATAACTTTCTGAGCAGATGATTGAGAAGGGGGAGGCTGCAGCCTTGGATCTAGGCAGTTTTACAGCCTGGGCAGTTTTGCCAGTAGGGTGAGGCAGCACAGTGTTATTATGAGCCTCCATAACTTTATCATCACATCAAATGTGCAACAGGTAATACCAAGAGTAATAATAAGACTATCCGTAACCTTTTCCAAAGATAAATCATTACTGTACCTTATATTTAGTCTTATTGGATGTCTTTATTAAAGGATCAACTAATTTGCTGGAAAAAAGTGTGGCTGTTACCACAGAAATATCATGTAAGAAATTAAATGAAAGAAATATCCTATAAACTTCTCCACAGGTTTTATCCAGCAAAACATTATTTACAAAAATGTAAAAATGCAATTGATGTGATTTGTATTTTTTGTAATGAATATGCAGGGTAGACTGCTTTACACTTATTTTGGCATTGTGCATAGTCAACTTATGAAGTGAGGTGCAAAAATGTATTATAACAAATTACAGTGTTCAAAACCTCTTTCGTTTTTGTGGGAAAATGTAGTTTTTGGCTTTACTATGTACCCTAGTTAAGACGAATTTTTTTTTTTATTTAGTTAATTTAATTATTTTGCTAACAAAATTTTACATTCATAAATGTAAATTTACCAATAAGAAACATAATTTTAAGGTATTGATGACCTTGCTTATATATGATTGAAGTATGCTTATATATTAGTAGTGTCAGAGACTCTCTAAATAAGAAAGCACTATGCACTTTAAAACTTTGTAAACTCTACAATGTATTTATTTGATTATTACATTTGTACATTTTGTATATTTGTATTTGATTTACAGTGTTGTGCAAGTTACTTCAAAGCTGTAATACATTACAGATTACTTGTTACTGTTATATAAATGTAATCCCTTACCTTACAATATTACTGTCTCAAAATTGTAATATGTTACATGACTACATATTACTTTTTTAGTTACTTTCACCAAAACAACTACAGAATTAGAACTGAACATTCTAAAATGACAAAACGTACTGCAGAGCATTTTACATCCAGTAGTAAGCGATATGATGTAGCAGAATGACTGTGACCTATCCAGGCTACTAACAATATAGTGTATAATTGGCAATGTGAAGGCTCAAGACAATGCAAGAAAGCATGGAAGCCAGAATCACAAATGATCTAAGTCTGTTAAAAGTATGGTAGAGGTAAAGTGATTATCTGGCAATATCTCTGAATAGCTTGACTATATTCATATTAGACACTACAGGCCTATATGTAAACTCCAATGCCATGACAAGATGCAGATTTTTTTTTTCTTATTGTTGCCATTATTTTATTCACTTTAAATTTAAGTGGCTCACAACACAAAACTGTCCTGCACAAAGTGAGCGTGATGAACATAGCTTTCTCAATATAATGCCTGTGCACAGATTTCCTCTGTTTGTGGACTGCTCGCGCGCAAATTTCCTCACGCTCTCTCAAATATGCACTGCTCATGCATACATTTTCTTCCGTGCTCTCAGTACACTGCTCGCTCAGTGAGATTATATGCAGACTCACAATGTGTGTCTTGTGTTCCTTCTTCCTTTCATGCTTTTTGATATGATTTATATTTGTCCACTATTATTAATAACCAAAATACTAAAATAGACTTACATATACATTTTTTATATAATAATAAACCAAAACATTTTTGGCTGTGTGTTATATGAGATATTTCCAGTTTCCAACAATTAATGACACAGTGAATAGATGTTGAGTGCAAAGAATACATTTTATTTTTAAAAAAGTTGCACCATACTAATCAAATAAAAACATTTAAACAAAAATATAACGCAAGCAGAAATGTTACTAATAGAATATAGGAAAAACTTGATAAGGTTTTATAGCTTACTGTACTATTTACTCTTCAAATAAATAAAATGTGGTCTTCCACATTGTTGATGAGATTTTGGAGATCATTTTCCCTGTCATCCTCTTCATTTTGAGGAAAAGCTGTTCCACAGAGCCCCTGAACACGTCTATTGGCATGTACAGTGTTTTGAACATTACTATAGTAAAGTACTTCAATGAATCTGTTGTGGTAATACTATAGTTGCTATGGTAACACAGCAAGTGAAATATAAACAAATTACCCATTGCTGTAGTTTTTTTCTTACAATATTATAGTGTATATTATTCTACAATTCACCACACTTTACTGCAGTAAAACTCCACTTTGTATTTCATTTTATCAGTTCACTATTCCTAATACTACAGTATACTGAAGCATTCATTAACAAGTTTTAAATTATACTAGCCTAAAACATAGGCAGTATACCTAACACTCAAAAACACTAGAATTTATTTTAGAATTTACCAACCTGTAGGTAAATAGTGTAGAAATATCTCTGGATATATAGTATAAGATAATATAATCTCTGGAGAGCAAACGCACAAAAAGAGGAGGAAACACAAGACACAACTTGTGAGTCTGCATCATCTAACGGAGCCAGAGCACATCAGCCGCACGTGAGCAGCCGTGTTTTGAGTGCACGCGAGGAGAAACCGGCGCGCGTTCGTTCGCTCGTATTACATGAATACGTTTGTCAGTAAAAATAACACCATATGCCTTTACGTCCATCTCGCGAGTCAATTTGCCGTTTTTCCGCTGTGTGTTAGGGCTTGACATTACTGCGCACCGGGCTGAGCCTCGGACCTCGAGCTCAGAAGCTGAAATCACTCCGCGTTCAAAGTAAAAAGTCCCAATATCCAGAGGGAGATTAATGACAACACACGCGCGCGTATATTCATAACCACGAACAGGAAATAGAACTTCGCTATTTTTATTTGTTAATCTCTTGCGGGCGAAAAGTTTGTTGTAACGCACGCGTTACTGAACATGTACTGAGTAAAATATTACTGAAAATGCATTAGTAATGCCTTACACTACTGCGTTACAGGAAAATGTAATACATTACTGTAATACATTACTTTTATAACGCGTTACTCCCAACACTGTTGATTTATGCTCACCCCCTGGCATGTATGTTTTTTGTACTGTTAAAATAATAATAAAAAAATAATTTAAAAAAAACATGACACAGTGTTAAGAAGCAGACGGACAAAACTGGGTAAGTGAAATAAGTTACAGTTTATTGTGACAACGTAGAACACACAAGGATGGTAAGGGAGGAGTGATGGATGGTCTGGATGGTTATAGTCCTTTTCTTTTGCAGAATGGAAGAGACACAATCGGGAAGACCGACTGCACACACCAGATGACTTTCACTGAGGACAGACTGATGACGAACACACCAACTACAGGAGACACGGATGACTGGAACGACTAGGAGGAAACAGAGAGACGGTAACGAAGGCAGGTAAATGAATGTTACTCTGGAGAATGAACAGACAGAATCAGCTTCGTATTAACGAGCCCGGACACTGAGTGAAGTGAGGTGTGTGCTTTTGTAGTGCTTCAGGTGATTGGGTGCAGCTGTGCATGATTAGAATTTAGGTGATGGTGCTCGCTGTGATAGAGTGGAGGAAGAGCCTGGCCAATCCGTGACATTACCCCCCTCCCCAGGGCCCGCTCCTGAGGGCCTGAACCTCCGACACCGTGGTGGTCTACCTTCTCCACGAAGTGCTGGGAACTCGGGGTGATTGGAGTGGAATTCTTCCATGAGTGCGGGATCTAAGATGTCGGATCTGTAAACCCACGATCTTTCTTCTGGTCCATATCCCACCCAGTCTACAAGATATTCAAGTTGACCACCACGACGCCGGGACCACAGAATGTCCTTTATGGTGTAGACAGAGCCTTCTTCCAGCATCAGTGGGGGAGGGGGTTCCTCTTCATGGCCAGGCTCTTTGGAGGGAACAACAGGTTTGTGAAAAGGTTTCAGGAGTGATACGTGAAATGTGGGGTGGATTCTGCAATGTGGAGGGAGTTGTAGTTTGTAGGTGACGGGTTGACCTGTTCCAAGATGGTGAAGGCACCAACAAATCTGGGACTGAGTTTCCTGGAGGGCAGTTGCAGGCGGATGTCTCTTGAGGAGAGCCAAACCTTCTGCCCCGGATCATAGATGGGACCATCAATCCTCCTCTTGTCGGACACCTCCTTGGCTCTGCTGACTGCCCTCTGGAGATGATGATGAGCTTCGTCCCAGACTCTCTCGCTCTCCCGGAACCAGTGATCCACTGCGGAGACATCAGATGGTTCGCCATCCTAGGGGAATAGTGGAGGTTGGAACTCTGGTGGGTTGCCGCAGTGAATTCTGGGCGTATTCCGCCCAGTCCAGAAACTGGTTCCAGGAGTGTTGGTGGCCGTGACAGAAGGTCCGAAGGAATCGTCCCACCTCTCCGTCTGGCCGTTGGTCTGAGGATGGTAGCCAGACGAGAGGCTGGCGGTCACAACCAGGAGTTTAAAAAAGGCTTTCCACAGTCTTGAGATAAATTGAGAACCTCGATCGGAGACAATGTCCTCAGGCAGACCAAAACACCGGAAGACATGATTGAAAATACTTTCTGCTGTTTCTAGGGCTGTGGGAAGACCCTTCAGCTGAATTAATCGACAGAATTTTGAGAAACAATCGACAATGACCAGGATGCATGTGTTACCATCTGAAGAGGGAAGGTTCGTCATGAAATCCACTCCTAGGTGTGACCAGGGACGATTCGGAACTGGCAAGGGATGGAGTTTGCCGGCGGGTAGATGACGAGGGCTCTTGGACATGGCACATGCCTTACATCCTTGAATGTACCTCCTCACATCCCTTGCCATGTTCGACCACCAAAAGCGTTGGATAACAACGGTCTCTTGATGATCATACATTCTGGATAGTGCGTCTGCTCTGACATTTTTTGATCCTGGCTGGTAGGTAATGGAGAACTGGAATCTGGAGAAGAACGACAGACAGTCTGGCGAGGACAAGAGTCGTTTAGCATCTTTGAGATATTGCAAGTTCTTATGATCCGTGATGACTTGAAAGGGGTGTTTTGCTCCCTCCAACCAATGTCGCCACTTCTCCAGGGCAAGCTTGATGGCGAGGAGTTCCCGATTTTCGATGTCGTAGTTCATCTCCGCCGGGCTAAGCTTCTGGGAGAAATAGGCACATAGATGGAGTAGTCTGGGAGTTTTGTGGTACTGTGAGAGAATGGCTCCCATTCCAGTAGTGGATGCATCTACTTCGAGGATAAAAGGTCTATCTGGATCAGGATGAGTCAGGAGTAGGGCTTGGTTAAAAGAATCCTTGAGGCTTTGGAAGGCTGCGGCGGCTTCGGGAGACCAGACAAATTTTTTGGGTTTATTGGTGAATGGAGTGGTGACAAGACTGTAGTTCTGAATGAAGCGTCAGTAGAAATTCGCAAAACCAAGGAATCATTGCAGTTCTTTAATGGTAGTGGGTAATATGACTGATATGACTGAATACGACTGATCCGGCTGAGGATACGACTAAATGTACCTTACCCTCGTCCATGCGAACACCTTTTTGATCAATGATATTGTCACAGTCTAGAACCAAAGTCACTGTGACTGACACACACAAATCACATTACAATTTATACATGGATCTTTGTTGTCTG
>CAIGQQ010030228.1:0-18849 GCA_903798035.1 Danio albolineatus | reverse complement strand
GCGTTTCTTCAGTTGTTTGTGTTGTGACAAAATGCAGCGCATTTCTTCAGTTGTTTGTGTTGTGACAAAATGCAGCACGTTTCTTCAGTTGTTTGTGTTGTGAGAATTTGCAACACGTGTGCTGTCAAACTGATGAAGATCTTTACTTAATTTCCTGGTCATTTTTCTTAAATTGCAGCACGTTAAGCTGTCTCGGCCACCGTAGACCACCCCTTTAAACACTTTAAGTGCCAAGACCATCAGATATTTGTTTTTAGATTCATTTTATGCATAAGCTGTCAGTGTCATTCACAAACAAATGTCAACCAGCAAAATGCTCACTAGTGACCAGAGCTTCAGGCATTGACAACAAGCTGCCATTAAGTTGCTGGCAGTGCGAATGGGGATTAAAGGTCCCGTGAAGTGCTTTGAAATGTGCATTTTTATTCGATATTTGATGTAATCTCAACTGAAACACAAAGAAAGGGTGGGACATAGTGGGACATAAACAGCATTTGTTTTATCACCGCTCTGCAGTGATAGTGGTTGAGCTCAAGTGCATCAAATGAAAATTAAATGAGAAGTGTCTTGAAGGGGCAGGGCATGTCAGATATGGAGCATTTCATTGGTTGTGATTTGATGAGAACCTGAAGTATGAGGTGGCATGAATGAAATCCATATAGAAGGAAGTGACAAACTGTTGCGATTTTGTTTGAACTGTTCCAGTGAACTTAAATTTTTTAAATAAATAAATAATTATATTTTCTTACTATTTTCATGTTTATTCAAATAAAATGATTGATATCGCTTCCTTTAGCTTTCGTCCTGCTCTCGTCAGAACGGATTTGGACTTGAGTGAGACAGAACAGAGAACTGAGAGTGTGTCTGTGTGGTGATTATCACTGCCCTGTCTTTAATAAACAAAATCACTACAAAACTCCAAGCGTAACATGTTTTTTATCTGTTTTATCTTCAATTTTCAGAGCACACTATCTTATGGATATCTTAAAAACGAACAATACTGATACTAACATCTAAAAAATTTCATTTTAGTTTCATGGGACCTTTACGAGTGTGCATGTATCCAAATGATGTGAGAACGTCCGTGAGCAAGTGCTTCCTCAGGCCACCCACCTCAAGGTCAGCATTCGTTGGGAATTACTGTACATCAACAGAACTCCCTCCAGTTTTATAAACACCCATGCAGACAGTTCATGCGATATTTTCATTTTCCTCTCCCCCCTCGGAGATCAAAGACCCTCTGGTTGAGGATCAAGACATATGGGAAGAACCTGCAAAATATTAGCTGGCATGCAATATCATACCGCAGCCATGGGGAGGAGGGCAGGGTGTGCCAGCGAAGGAAAGCATGCCAGAGCACGACTATAAGAGTTTACATCAGAACCAATATGAACCATGTGTGTGTCTCAAGGAACTCCTTGTCTTGAGCACAACATCTTAATGAGCTCCATGCTCGGCGGACGGTGGTTTTCCACATGGCTGAACGGCCCACAGACACACTGAGTCGCATCCATTTAGCGGTCATGGCGTTGGCTTCCAGACCACGTTTTAATGGAAGTCACGTGCTGATAGGTGACAGTCCGCAGAGTCTGCTGCCAGTCCTGTTTGGTGGCCGCTGCATTGTTTATCTCTGTTTATCTGGCCACAGGTGTCTCTCATCAGTTATTTAAACTGTATAATAGCTAAAATATTCAGTTGAATTAAGCTTAATTCTGCCCTCCGGTCAGAGTAATTCTCGCACAGAGACTTTTGCAAAACAAGATTGACATTTACTAACTTTGCATTCAAATTAAGCCACACAGGATGCTAAATAAATGGTTTTCTCAACATGAGTGGATGCGTGAGGCATACATTTTATGTATTAAAACTAAACGCCTGGAATGTAAAAAACCTGAGAAGATTTTTTTTATTCAGCATCAAGACTTGAACTGAACTTATAATTTTAATATTGTTAGTAGTGTGCTAAATACGAATGCATATAAAGTAAAAATTGAATATTAATATTTTTGAATATTAATATTTTAATTTTGTATAATAATGTTGAAGTATTAGTATTATTGCTTAGTTACAGGTCGAAAATAATATCTTGTTTCATTTTTGCAATAATAAATAAATGACAATGATGAGTTAGGGCCACACGGAATCTGCGCGCCCAGAATTCCGCAGATTTCCGCAGATTTTGAGCCCATCATTGATTCTGTTTATTTACTGGTGTAAATGTGTGTAAATTGATATTTATTCAGTTTTTAAATTAATTTCAGTAAAAATATTGATTAATATGAAAATAACCATATGATTTATTTACAACACAGTTTGTAAAGTAACATTTTCTGTCTTTTAGTAGAGATTTTATACGAGTGGCTTGCTTTGTTTACCAAATAAAATACATCTAATTGGATTTGCATTGTAAACATTAAATAAAAGTTAAAAAGGCATTACTTTTTATTTCATATTTTAATTTTTTTGTTATGATGTTCCTAAAATAATTCCGCATAAATCCGCAGATTTTTAACAAAATACTCCGCAGAAATAGCAAAAAAGGTCCACAGATTCCGTCTGGCCCTAGTTATGACTTATTTGTAACATCAAAGTTGACACTACTTGCATTAAAAATGCTTTCTACAATGAAACAAAATGATTCATTGGATTTACTAAATATTTTAAAGGCAACTGGTTGCAAATAATTTATATGGGCTGAATTTAAACAAACAAACAAAGTTTAATTTAATTTGTTTAAATTAAGCTCATATAAACTGTTTAAGATACCTTAAAAATTTGTAAATTCAAAAATAAAATCCAATGAATATTTTTTTATTATTATTAAGTAGTTGCAACTACCACAACGGAACATCTGTTTTTCACTCTTACATTTTTCACACATTTTTTATTGCCTTTTTATCTTTTTGCAGGTCATTTCTTACATATTTGTTTTACTACAAATACCATATAGTAAACATAGTATCACAATAAAACCAGACTCCATGCATTTTGAGACATTTTGCACATAATAAATACCGCAGTGTACACATAAATACTATATAGGCAATCCAGGGCTGGTTATCACATGGGGAAGTTGTTACAAGGGCTCTCAGTAACTATGAGGTTTTGACTCAAACTGCAATTAAACAAATTGTGTGTTTTCTCTACCAGTGGTTTTGTGTGTTGGTCAGACAAGATTCAGCTGTATAATTAAGGTAGATTTTAACTGTAAGGTTGATCTTTGTTCTCAGGACAAGGGTATTTTTGTCAACTGAAGGATAACTTTATTTTGGGAGTGAGATGTCATATTGGTTTTAAATTATATGCGTTTAAACAACTGATTTATATAGTTAGCATGTAGAGAAAACAAATCAGTCAATATAGTGTACTGTTAATGTGAAAACTGACTTTAAGAATGAAATATATAAAGCTCTACCCCTGATAAAGATTCAGATACTTTCTCGTGTTTTTTAAGTTTGATTGTTAAATGTACTGGTGAAGTGAGTTCAGACGGACTGAGATGAAGTGTGGGAGTTTTTCCTCATATCCGAGAACTGACTCAAGTACACAACTGCATCAGCGACGTAACTGGCTGGAATTATCGCCCATCCCAGAAGCATAATTTACACGGGCAAAATATTTATACAGAGGCGGACCGAAATCACTTACAACAAGTCCATTCACGAAACCGAGTGGAAACAACCCACGTCCCAGTCTGCAGACTTCTTATCAGTACAAGTTCTGAGGAAAGCCGCTGGTTCCTTCAAACATCTGTGTTACTGAAGCTTTCAGCAGCATCATGAACGTTTTGGCTGTTCTGCACTGTGTGATACTTATTTCAGTTTGTGAAATACTTGGAGAACATCGGACGAGCGGTAAGTGATTTATAACGCGTTTTTGTTTTAAAGTTTGATAATGTTCTGTCAAGATACGCAACTATTTAGTTGTGTATTTGAATTAGGCAGACTTTTAAATGTGTTATACAGTGAAAAAAACGCTAAATATGGTATAAATGTTATCATTAACTTGCTTTAAGTTCAAAACTGACCGCGTCGAGCAGCTGTTGCTATGGTTACCTCCTCACTCAAATGCGATTCCTGTTAGCAAGGTCAGAAATCGACTGAAGCCTAGGCTATATGTTGACAACTTTATAGGTAACTTTAATATTTTTAAGACCGCTAAGCTTAGTAACTGATTTCCTTGAAGAGTACGTTAAGATAGTGTAATACAAATGAATGAAAAATTAGTGCCCTAAAATTGGCCATTATTATTGTAAGTGTTGTTGTTGTGTTTATCCGTCAGATTGATGAGCGTTTATATTATCAGTTTTATTACAAATACCATAGTCACTGTAAAAAATAACAAAAAGTAAAGGCAACAAACATTTTTATGTTACTTTAACTTATTTTAATATGTTCATCAAAAATATGTAAAGTTATACAATGTTTAACTTAATATTTTAGTCAGTTTGATTGATGTCAGTTGAGATGACAAGGAAAATATTAATTTGATTCAACTAAAAAGTTTAAGGCAGCCACATTTTTTACAGTGTCGTATTGCAAACTCTTTGCAAACTTTTTTTTTTACAATATAAACATGAATTTAAAAAAAATTGCAACCAATCTGTGGTTAATTTTCATAAGGTTTCAGATTTTGTAAGTGTTTGTAAGTCAACAGTTAAAAAAAGTTACATATTTTTAAAAATAAATTCAGAGGACAAAAAAAAAGTTTTTCTGTTGATGAAACATTTTCAGAATCAGTGAAATATATTTTCCTTCCTTCCTATTTTCCTAAGGAGATGAATTTAGAGAAAATATGACTTTCCTCGACAATAGACACATCTGACACTTCTTTGTTTTAGGCATCAAAGAGTTTGCAGTCTCTGTGAAATTGAGAAGGAATGAATGAAAGACATACCTTAAATAATATCAGGGTGGATTAAATGTGTTTTCATTCTGCGTTTGTGTATCTAGCTGGCATGTGCTGGTTGCAGCAGGGTCCGGAGCACCGCTGTGACATGGTGCTCATGAGGGGTGTGAGCAGGGAAGAGTGCTGTGCTGCTGGCCGTCTGGACACTGCCTGGTCCAATGCTAGTCTGCCCATCAATGAAGTCAGCCTGCTGGGATTCCTGGGAATAGTTTCCTGTAAGCCGTGTAAAGGTACAGACTTGTATTTATCCTTTGTTCTAAGATCTCAGCAGGCAGACATGGTCCTCCTGCTGTGCAGTGTTCCAACTTGTTGATATCAGTCAAAGTCCTCTTGAGCCGGTCAGTACATAAATCCTTATACACACATTAGGCAAAATTCCTCAAATTAGGGCTGAACTCCTTTTTGGTGGGGATATAAAAATCTAATTCTGTTGACCAATTCTTTGTTTGGAGAATTTTTATTAAATGCAATTCCTGAGCGTACATCTGTACCAGATATTTTGTTTAATCTTCTCTGGCTATTCACTACTGTTAGCCAGGTACGTAGGTTCATAAAAGGCCTCCAAACATCTGCTATCATTAGACATTTTACAAGTAAACAAGTTAGCCGACATAGTAATTTGAATGAATTTCCTCAGCCCAGCAAGCCCACAGTCATGTTCAGAATTGTAGTTTTGTGGCTTTTAGTGCATATCATATTAGGTTTGTGGTAATCTGCTTGATAGTATACTCTTAAAATTCACTTTTAGCAGATAAACGCTTTGAAAAATTATAGTCATTCCCTTTCAGTAAAGTCATTATAGTCATTCTCATCTCGTCCAATCAAAGGCTTTTTAAAATGAGCCCCTACTAGTGAAGACGTAGCTAAATAATGCAATTAACAAAGCATATATTGTCAGGATTGTAGATTTGTATGAAATAAACCTCACAAAAAGTCACTTACAAATTAAATTTTTTTTGTTGATCTTCTTATGAAATCCACATGAAGAAATCTGTCCTGATTGAATGGAATTCTATAGAAATTAATATATTTCACCCACAAAATATGTCAAATGTTAAACATTCACTCACTTTTCTTTCCTTCTCCACAGCAGAATGAACTGCTAATTTCTCTGGCATTTGTTTTCAAAAGCAGTAGTCACGATTTGAAAATCTCAATCGTGTGATTTTTGCAATCAATCCGACTCTTATAAAACTGACTGCATTACACTTGCAAAAGAAATAGTGAACAATGATAAATGTGAATGCACCTTAATCTAGCCAACATTAGCAATAGCACATTTTTATTGCTGTTCACAAGAATTGATATTGAAATGGCTGTATTTAAAAAAAAATTATGTTAAATGTGATGCTAAATACTCATAATTCGTCACCTTACAATTATAAGGTTCTATCAGACATTTTTGTCAAAATTAAGTAATTGACATATTCGGAATAATTGACAACTTATTTACATTATGGGATTTTTTTTATATATAAGTTGTTTGCATTTTTAAACTATTTATTTAAAAAACAAATGTTACATATGCACTGTTTGCTATGGAATGCAAAAACTTTGAGGCTCAATATCTCAAAATCATTCAGAACGCATCATTAGAACCTTATAATTCCAAGGTGACGAATTAGTAACTAGTGGCACATGGCTGTCACATAAACATAAGATTATTTTTCCAAAAAGATGACATTATATTAATATTTGTATATTAATTATAAAACGTAAAACTATATTATCATTATGCATAAAATAAATAAATAGTTTTACATGATTGCAGCAATTTCTTCCCCTTTTTTCTCCTCACTCTCTCAGCGTTTGCTCTTTCCCAATGCTTATTGGAAAGCAGACTTGTTTTGCCTTTTCCTCTCGGAGATGATTGAATTCCAGCACACCACAAAGAAAAATGTGTGCCACATGCTGGAGAGGTCTGGTCCTCATAAGCCTCAAACACAATCAGCATCATTAGACACTTGGGGAGGGTGGGGAGAAGCACTGGAAGTGAAAGTCTAATATAATGTTTGTTCCATGGCGTTTGCTTTCCATTATCATAAAACTGTATGGACTAGTAGACCCTACTGTGTGACCCTTCCCGGTGTGTTCTCAATGTCAAACGCTTCAAAGCATTCCATAAAGCTCAACTCACGCTTAGCGTCTGTCCGGCACATTTCCTTACATTTGTTTTTTGGGGGCAGACAAGGCAGTTCGTAAATCATGTGTGACTGTCGGCGGATCTTAAGGAAACATAACGGTTATGCTGGGATTTTCAGTGAGCTGGAGGTATCTGGTTCGGCCTTGAGTGATTCCATTGGCTTCCCAGAGAATAGGAGCAACAGGATATTAAAGGACTTGCAGGAATGGGAACCAGAAGCTAGGATAACGAGGCCTGAATTGTGGAAAGCATCTCAAAAGATTTCTGATGTGTTTTGTTTTCTCTGTCCTCAGAGACAAATAAAGTAGAATGTTGGATTAATGTGTCAACGGATGACTCATTGGGCTCTACTATACACCTTGTGCAGTGCGGTGCAATGCAAGTGTTTTTTGCTAGTTTCAGATTTAATTTTCAGGTCCTACGCTAAGTTTTAAAAAGTTGCTTATAACTAGGGCCACACGGAATCTGCGCGCGCAGAATTCCACAGATTTCCGCAGATTTTTATCCCATCATTAATTCTGTTTATTTACTTGTTTAAATGTGTGTAAATGTATATTTAATCAGTTTTCAAATTAATTTCAGTAATAATATTGACTAACTTGAAAATATTCGTGTGATTTATTTACAATACAGATTGTAAAGTACTATTTTTGGTGTTTTAGTCGATATTTAATATGAGAGACCTGCTTTGTTTACCAAATAAAGTGAATCTAATTGGATTTGCATTGTAAACATTAAATAAATGTTAAAAAGGTATTACTTTTTATTTCATATATTAAGATTTTAGTTATGATACTCCCAAATTCATTCTGCATAAATCCGCAGATTTTTAACAATATACTCCACAGAAATAGCAAAAAATGTCCGCAGATTCCGTCTGGCCCTACTTATAACACACACAAGGATGCACAGCAACACAGAAATATCCTTAAATCTGCAAGATTACTATTGTCTACGTAAATATAAAAATGCTTCTTCATTCCACATATTCTTTATCTCAGGGCTTTGGAGGAATCTCACCTATTTGATTACTGCTTAACCTTGTTAATGCACATTATGCCCATAATAAAGCAATAACTCATTAAGAGAATAAGGACAATCTTTTCAGACTATGCGCCAGGTGCACTGACTATTTTTCCTGTCCTTATAATAGCAAAAATGATTCAAACACACCATAAGTATGTCTGCACCATGCACTTTAGACCATGCGATTAGATCATTTAAATAGATCCCATTGACTCAATCGGTAATTGATAGTATTAGGAAGCATTTTCGGCAATACTTCATACAGGTGTAAATAGAGCCTAAAATATTTTGAGTTTTACACTTTAAACCACTACCAGAGGTAGTCAAAAACCAGTTTGATTGGATTGCTTTTACTTTGTTGGTGAAATCCTGATGACAGAAGTGCATGTGAACTGGGAATTTCGTTCAGTGATAACAGATTTTCCCAATTTTTCATCCAAATTTACTACATTGAAAGTGACTTAGTGTGATAAAAACTCCTGAAAATGGATTTCAGAATATTGCTAAAGACACTGCACCTTTATAGGGAGGTCTTGAAACCATTCAATTGGATGAAATGAACGAGTGCAGAATGAGTCTTCGACTATTTCAATATCTCTACTGCTGTAAAAGAATGACTATAACTCTTAAAAATGATTTGAGCGTGTCCACTTTTTACCACTCCCAGTGGTAGATGAAGTCTCATTTATTTGGATTGCTTTTGTAGAGTCGTGTAGTTTTCCAATAGAGTTTAGCAGCCACAAAAGATCACACATTCTCTGCCTGCTGACCGAACACATAATCATTTTGGGATCAAAACAAATAATTCTTTGCTGTGTACCAAACACAAAGATTACTATCTAATATCTTTTATAGTTACCATCCACTTTACCACTGTCTCAAATGGTGCATAACATTGGTTCACAAGAGTCACAGTTGAACTTATGTAACAGTAATTCATTTCAATTGACTGCCCAAATGACATCATTAAAAGCTAATAATAGAAGGCGACCTTTATTATTAGCATGCTGCTAAGCTAACCCTTGATACTCAAATATGCATACACACATTGATATTTTTCCAGTACTATATGAAATGCAGGTTTACAGTACTTAAACTCCACATTTTGCTCACTTTATCCCCCATCTTTCTTGTACAGAGAACTGTGAGGGAGTAAACTGTGGCCCTGGAAAGGTGTGTAGAATGAAGTCAGGACGCCCACAGTGCGTTTGCTCTCCAGACTGTTCCAACATCTCCACTAAACACGCGGTGTGTGGGAGCGATGGGAATTCCTACAAAGACGAGTGCGCGCTCCTGATGGCTCGCTGCAGAGGTCATCCTGACCTGGAGATTATGTACCAGGGGGAATGCAAAAGTATGCTTCTTGTTTTCAAGTTCCACATGCTGAGTCCATTATTTGCTAAGATGTTTTGAAGACTGAATCAAAAGCTTCATGTCCAGATTATTATTGAAGCATAAGCTTCCAGTTATACTCGTCAGGCCTTTGTGAAACAAGTGCGTCGGATAAACACTTGACCTTCAGAATTAAGCGCACTTGCTGATAATGTTATAAAGCACAATATTAAGTGAACAAAAGGCATCTTAAATGTGCTAAACTTTTTCTTATACTTGTCAATTTAAATAGTCATTTCAAAAATAGTTTAAATAATCTTTTATCATGCTTACTTGATGTGGCGTGGACTAATATTCTTAAACGCTTTTAAGAATTCACACTTACATATAGTTTGACAAATGTTAGCAGGTTTGACATGCTGTCCCAGGAGAGAACCCTGAGCTCGGAGATAATTGAGCCCAGGGCTCCCGCCTGGTCGAATGAGCATGTAAGGGGAGTATGAGATTAGGTAGTTCTCAAGAGCTCCCCATGGTAAAGGCAGAAAGGGGGAGAAGGGAGTAATTTTGGCCAGGTTACTTATAGTGAGTTTGGATTAGAGAGCTAGCCGGCAGTTAGCTCTCTGCAACTCTCACATGGTCGCCCACTGAAGCTAAGCAGGGCTTCGCCCGGTCAGTACCTGGATGGGAGACCACATGGGAAATCTAGGTTGCTGCCGGAAGTGGTGTTAGAGAGGCCAGCAGGGGGCACCCAACCTGCAGTCTGTGTGGATCCTAATGCCCCAGTATAGCGCCAGGGACTCTATACTGCTCAGTGAGCGCCGTCTTTGGGATGAGACGTTAAACCGAGGTCCTGACTCTCTGTGGACATTAACAATCCCAGGATGTTCTTCGAAAAAGAGTAGGGGTTTAACCCCGGCATCCTGGCCAAATCTGCCCATTGGCCTCTGTCCATCATGGCCTCCTAACCACCCCCATATCATAATTGGCTTCATCAATCTGTCTCCTCTCCACCAATCAGCTGGTGTGTGGTGTGCGGTCTGGCTCCTCTCGAAATTAGTTTGTGAAACTTCACTAATATTTGATTAAAATTTTAATATAAAATACTAAACTGCAACTTTAAACTGGTTAACTCATTTCTCTCAAGTTAAAAGCAGTGGAAAGAATACAAATGTATTTAAAAACATGACAAATTTGGATAGAAACGACACTTAGTGTTTCAGGGTACGTTTACATAACGTCATTTTTGACTAAAAACTGGATTTTATGCATTTTGGCCCTTAATTTGCACAAAATCTTAATTCTATGGTCTAATAACACAATCATTTTGTAGTAGTACTATGTAGTATTAGTTTTAAAAGTATGCTAAAGTGTACTTATTTTTCACAAGAGTGTCCAAAAATAAAGCATCTAAAATGATTTGTCTGAAACTCACTGATGTAACTTACGACTCAAACTGTTAAAACTTTTATCTTAGTGATTATTATTTGTAAAACCCAATTTTTCCATCCATGTGTGAGAAATCTCCTATATAAAGCAATAGTATATAAACAAATAGTTTAAAAAATAGTGCGTTAGGAAAATATTCCAACATATTTGTTGACCGTTTACCATTCTTTCAGAGTCCTGCTCAAATGTCGTATGTCCTGGTACTCATACCTGTGTGACGGACCAGACTAACAGTGCTCATTGTGTCATGTGCCGCACTGCACCCTGTCCGATGCCCATGATCACAGAGCAAACCATCTGCGGCAATGATAACATCACTTACCAAAGTGCCTGCCACCTACGTAGGGCAACCTGCTTTTTGGGTCGATCCATAGGAGTTCGCCACTATGGACACTGCAGAAGTAGGTTTTCGCTTGCTGTCAATTGTTGATGATTACGATATTTCCACACCGGAGTCAAATTAACCCACGTTCTGTCTTGCAGGTAATGAAGCAAGTGAGGAAAATTCACTCTTCTGAGGATGTCACGACAGATCTGCTCCATGTACATATTACGATGACACATAAGACCCGAGAGAACCTGTTTGAAACCATATAGTCTCACAACACGGCCCTCTGTACCAAAAGAACCACAGTATTTTATAGGCATGCAATTCAATACTTAAAGGAAACGTGTGGTTTTTAACAGGAGAATTGAACTGATGAATTGACAGTGTGTATATTGTAAATATACTACAAGCTACTATTTATTGGAGAAAAGTGTTATTTATGTGTTAACACGTTTGAGACACCATATATTCGTATCAGCTGCCTTTCTCAATGTATTTATTGTGGGTTTCGCTTCAGTTTTCACGTATATGTCAGAACTGAATAATGTAAACGTGCACGACAGGGTTCACGTGCCTTTGAATTTCCTTATGATTACTGATCAAAAAATGTTTTTTGTTTATCACAAAGAGCTATTTCTTGCCAAATAAATGTTTTTTTATATAACATTTTATGGTTTTATATTATTTTTGTACTAAATGTTTTATATTATTTTATGTTTTTATTTAAATGATAATAAATATTAATTCACATGCTTTGTCAGAAATGATCATTTAAAACTATATTGCCTTATGTTTACTAAAACCATGGAAACCCTGACATAAGCATTGTGTATATAGAGTACGCAAAAAGCTTTTTTCCCATGTATCTGTAAAGGTGCAGAACTTGGGAACAAAAACAGCTCCATCATCTTCAGTAAAATAGAAATGTACAGTACAGTTTAATCCAGAATTATTAGCCCCCCTGTTTATTTTTTTCCCCCAATTTGTTTAACTGAGAGATTTTTTCAACACATTTCTAAACATAATAGGTTTAATAACTCATTTCTAATAACTTATTTCTTTTATCTTTGCCATGATGACAGTACATAATATTTTACTCTATATTTTTCAAGACACTTCTATACAGCTTAAAGTGATGTTTAAAGGCTTAACTAGGTTAATTAAATTAACTATGCAGGTTAGAGTAATTAGTCAAGTTATTGACGATGGTTTGTTCTGTAGACAATCGCAAAAAAAAAAAAAAACATTAGCTTAAAGGGGCTAAAAATATTGACCTTAAAAAAAATTCTAAATGACTTTTATTCTAGCCGAAATAAAACAAATTTCTTCTTTCTCCAGAAGAAAAAATATTATCACATACTGTGAAAATTTTATAATTTGGGAAATATTTAAAAAAGAAAAAAAAATTCAAAGGGGGGCTGATAATTCTGACTTCAACTGTATGAAGCACAGCTCACTTAAAGATCTCTTTCAAACCAGTCAGTAATCAGTTTGTCAGCATGGTGAATTCCCGACCAACCAGTTGATCAAAAAAAACTCCAGATTTTTGCTGAACTCTTCAGACTGATTTGTGCCTTCATATGAAACTCCAGAATTATTTCCAATGGAATAAATGGATTTCGCCTTCAATGTTTCAAGTCAGAGATCTGTTGGTCAGTGTGGCGAATTTGTGATAGCAACTTTAATATGAGAATAATCTTTTTGGGGAATTTTTATTGGTCTAAAATGAAACTCAACTTTGCACATGGGGTAAGGAGAATTATTGGTGTTTGTCTACAAAATTTTTAACTTTCAACCAACAATCTTTTGGTCAGCGTGGCTAATTCACAGATGTTTTTGAGCTAAAAATAATCATTAATCTGTTGGTCAGCAAGTTCACCAATTTGCATGAGCAACCTGATTGAGTCACCTGCGAAGCCCTATCTACATGAACATGATTATATTCAAAACCACATTTTTTATTATGTCGTTTGGCCATTCATCCACATACAAATGCAGTATCAGGTGCCCGAAAAATATATATTTGTTTGAAAACGCCTACTAGACGTACTAACTTGACAGTTTCAAACCAATAATCTGTTGTTATGTAGCAAATACGTGTGACCAACTTGAACATGATCAAAATCTGTTTAAAGGGCCACGAAACCCCCCAGTCTCAGCGTGGTGTTTTCACACCTACAGTCTGTAAAAGCTCAGGAAAGTGGGTGTGCCCAGCTCAGTTTAGGTAGGAGTGTCGGGGGAGGGAAAGAGGGAAGGTTTTGCATATAAATGGGAGTTTCCATTTGTGCACGCGCTGACTTTCAAACACACACACACACACACAGACGCAGGGTGAGAAAGACAGGGACTATGTTCACATGGACTTCAGTCATCTAATTATTTGCCAAATTATTAATTCGTGGACTTTAACTGCAGTTTGGCACTTTAACGTTTATTCACGAACATTTCCTGCGTGTCCCCCGTGACAAACCAGATATTAAATGTTAGTAACTGCTGAAGGAGTGCAGATTTAATGGAGTATTTGAAACGCACGGCATATTTCAGGAAAATAAATCCTCCGCATATCTCGGTAACTAATTGCACTCGGTAGGTAGCGTCAGAAAGCCGTGTGTGTATACACTAATCTGTCACTAAATGCGGCGAAAAATCTACACGACAGTAATCGTTTGATTAAGATGTTTACACTTTACACGGATCTTTCAGTCTATAATACTGTAGTGATAATAACGTGCTGTAAACTCAGCAACACTTCTAATCATTTGACCAAGGTCTGTCTTTAAACACTGAAAGAGTATTGCAGACGAAACCAACTAACTTTGCCATCTTCATAAACAAACAAACACCACTAAACGCCTACTTACCGATCAGGTGACATGTTCTCTGCAAACATATTTATGACGCGTGGTAATACACCACTGTAGTCCAACTGCTTGGGTCCACACGCGAGCTTTACTCTCTTCTCGGGGAAATGGAAACAAAAACTTCGTTGCGGCACATTTATCAACGCAACACCGACGAACCAATCCTCTCGGCTGGCGACAAAACGTAGCGTCTCTCTGCCGTTTGAAACTTGTCACAGGTAAACACGTCTTCCTGTATATGTAGTTCATGCATATTAATGAAGCTCCGCGTCATACACAATAGAGCGCTCTGATTGGTTTGAACAAAGGCCATGTCATGAATTAATGCTGCACGCTGAGTGACGTCAACTTGTTCGCGCCGGAAGAGACGTCCACTCTCCACGCTGGACCATATGCATACACTCTAAAAAAAAAAGGTGCTAAATAGCACCAAAACTGGTTCTTTGGTCGTAACGAGGGGGGAACCTTTTTTAGTGCTATACAGCACCTTAAAAAAATAGGTGCTATATAGTACTTTTGTCAAATGGTGCTATATAGCACCTATATTTTAAGGTGCTCATAATGTTACTTTACCCTTTCCGCAAATAAAACCGGCATAAGAGTTATGAGAATTAGCTATAAGAACAAGTGCTTACCAGTAGTATTGGTGCTATATAGCACTTTAAACCCCCCAAAGAACCACTGAAAAACCTTTATGGTGCTTTAAATGTTCTTTACACAGTAAAAGTGCTATATAGCACCCTGACCACCTTAAAGAACCACTGAAGAACCACTAAAGAACCTTTATGGTGCTTTAAAGGTTCTTTACACAGTAAAAGTGCTAAATAGCACCTCAAATATCGCAAAGAACTTCTGAAGAACCACTGAAGAACCTTTTTTTTTAGAGTGTAGACCTCAACGGCGTGACGCAGCCTCAAAAATTTGTTTCAAACCGGAAGAACGAATTTGCTCGAAATAACGCAAAAACAACCAATTTTCACTTTTTAGTCAATTATATGTGTCCTAATAGTGTTTATAGCAGCGTGGGACTCATATATGACTGTCAACAGCCCAAAAAATGTGTTTTGGTGTTTCATGGCCCTTTAAGGAAGTTTTTCACCTTAATTAAAGTCCACATGAATTAAAAATGTACAATGCTTATTGAGCTAGCGCACAAAGTGTTAATATGAACAATAAATCTACTTAAAAAGTTAATCTACGTAAAAATCAGTTGGCTTTGGTAGTCTTTGTTCAAAATCTAACCATGTGCTTCTGCTGTTAAACGACAGTTCTTCCCTGATGATGACTGTTTGACGAGCCTGATCTTATGAGGAAACGCAACTATTTTATGTATTGTCAGTTTAGTGGCTAATGCGTTTGAGTTCAGTCATACGAAAATGTAAGATTTTAAAAAGGAGGCGTGGCACCCAAATATCACTCACCCTTAAACCCAACTGTCATTGGGGGATGAGCAAATCGCACTAAATTGTATGAATGAGATTGTACAAATTCATACGAATTAGCCACTAAATCAAAAAGTTCAGAATTGCCGTGAGATCATGTTGGTTTGACAGCTTGGGTGAAATATGCGTAGCCACGCCCTTCTAAACATTAGTTTGCTTCGAGTGAAAGATGAGAGGAGGAGCTCAAAAATTAAACCCCAGCCTTCAGGGTAAAAAATTATATGATCAGATAGTCATGACAGCATATGTTTTTAGTTCATCGTAACTTATTAAACTAAGTTAATACAGTTCTAACTTGATTTTCTAAGTTACGCAAGTTGTTTTAAGTCCCTTTAACATAATATAAGTTCAATGGGCTCACAAAGATAGTTTGATTCAACTTAAAAATTTAAGACAACCAGTTTTGTTTTGTTTTTTTGCAGTGCCTACTCAAAAAAAAATGTCAGTTGGAAATTATGTCATCAAATTGAAATAAAAGTCTTTTTCAACCTTGGATGAAACAGATGAATTCAAAATTTACCAGGATAAGGCAACCAGTTTTTTTTTTTTTTTTTTACAGTGCCTACTCAAAGTGAAGCTCATTTATAAACTAATTTCGAGAGAAGCACTTGCTATGATTGATAGCAGCTGGTCCTCATTAGCTAACACACGATTCACCAATCAGACGATTCCTAAATCACTATAAATAATCAGATTATCTTACCTTGGCCATCTTTTTCTTAAAGAATCCTCCCTTCCACCCCACTCCTCGCCTTTCCGCATGAGGGCAGCACAGAGGCCAATGTTAGCATCATTGCCTCACAGCAAGAATGTCCCTGGCTCAGATCTTTCCTGGCCAAGTTTGCATGTTCTCCCCGTGTTCGCGTGGGCTTTCTCCGGGATCTCCGGTTTTCATCCCACAGACCAAAAACATGTAACATATTTAAATTGACAACTGAATCAACATCATAGACAAGCATAGAATCCAGCAAACACTCTCAATAGCACTTATAATCTACATTTACCATGATCAAGCAGGGGAGTTCTCGAGACCTACAGTACCTGAGCTCAGACTCCCCTCTCGCCCTGCAACAGGAGGGAGCCCCGGGCTCAAGGATCTCACGAGCTCAGGGCTCTCTCTCGGGACAGTATGCCAAACACGCTTTATAATCAATCATCAGCTAAGGGCGAACTCTTGAAATTCTGTTTCAGTTGGAAATATGTCATCAAATTGAAATAAAAGTCTTTATCAACCTTGCATGAAACTCCAGATATCACTTGATCCAAATAGATTTAATACATTTTGCCATTTTTTTAAAATAACCACAACAACAGCAACTTCACCATACCTAAGTATTTCTTTGCCAAATGTCTCTCTGCGAAATCCATGTGGACGTACGTTTGAAATTCTTATGGACATGGGAGACTACTCGCTCATTGAGATAAAGTGTTGTGTGTGTACTGTTTGTATTCAGAAGGATTACTCAGCCAAAACATCTACGCTTCCAGGCCACATTGCGCTGACATGAAGACCAAACTGAGCCACCCACCGAGCAATGAAATTACCAGCTACAGTCTGATGGCAGCGGTTTTTACGAGGACGCTGGGACAGTCAAAGAATGTACAGTACACTCTACTGATTTAATGGTTTTCACATTGTCGGGTTGTGTTTTTGTCATTTGGTGTGCGTACCAGTTTTATGGTTACTTGACCTTGTTGTATATTTAAATGGTCATAAGCACTGTATAAATCAATTTGTTGACTTTATTTAAAAGAAGAGAGTAAACTTGTTGTCTTATAATTATTAAGTAAACAAACTATATGCATAATTATAAAAGTTAAATTAAGTCAATGGGTTTACTGACTTTTTTAAGGTAACAAAACTAATCGCTTTATTACAGTGTGGAGGATTTCAGTGTCTGGTAGTTTGTTTGATTCCAGGTAAATTGTAAGGTATTAAGTGTAAAAGTGGTTTGGTGATGTGAGTGTAAATCAACATTGTTTAATTTTGAGTTTAACCTTTCTTTTAACCTTCCTGTAAATAGAGACCTTTTGAAGTATCTGAATTATGCATACTGTAAAACTCTGCGTATTCAATTTCATATTTTTGTATTGTTTACTTGCATTTTTTATTAAAACACAAATCAAATGATGTGAGATTATGTAAGATTTCGAGGAAGCCCAATAAATTTCAATTCAAGAATTCACACTTAGCTGATTATTGATGACAAAGAGTGTTTGGCATGCATGGAGAGAGCCCTGAGCTCAGAAGATCCTTGAGCCTGAGCCGTCCTATCGGGATAAAGGGGAGACTGAGCTCCGGCAGGTCTCGAGAGCCCCCCAGAATTCGTTTGCTCGGCCTATTCCTTCATTATTAAGGTTTGCCATGGCAGAATGAACGGCCAACTATACCAGCATATGGTTATGCGGTGAATGCCCAGAACTAAAACACTTATACTGTATTCATTCATTCATTTTTTTTTCGGCTTAGCCCCTTTATTAATCTGGGGTCGCCACAGCGGAATGAACCGCCAACTTATCCAGCATATGTTTTACACAACGGATGCCCTTCCAGCTGCAACCCATCTATGGGAAACATCCATACACACTCATTCACATTCATACACTACGGACAATTTAGCCCACCCAATTCACCTATACCACATGTCTTTGGACTTGTGGGGGAATCCAGAGCACCCGGAGGAAACCCACATGACCACGGGGAGAACATGCAAACTCCGCACAGAAATGCCAACTGACCCAGCCGAGGCTCGAATCAGTGACCTTCTTGCTGTGAGGCAAACATGCTACTCACTACGCCCACGTGGCGCCCTTAAAACACTTATATACTGTGCCAATTTGGTTTATTTAATTTACTAACACTGCATGTCTTTAGACTGTGGGAGGATACCAGAGTACCTGGAAACCCATGTGAGCATAGGGAGAACAACTCGAACCAGTGACCTTCGTGCTGTGAGATGACAGTGCTAACCACTGAGCTGCCATGCTGCCCTGTTCTAGATTAATCTAGGAAAGAGGGGGAGGAGCAGGGGTAGATAGGGGATTCTTCAAGGCGAAGATGACTAAGGTAAGAAAATCTAGTCATTAATGTGTGTTTGGACTCGTCTGATTGGTAAATCATATGTTAGCTAATGCAGGACCGGCTGTGGTCAATCATAAGCACGTGATCCTCTCGAATTTAGTTTATTAATTAACTTCACTAATAATTAACAAAATAATTTGTGCTTATTAGTCAGTTTTCTTTAATGTTAATTTAAAAAAGCTGCATTAATGTGATTATAAAACTGTAAAAACATGCTGTGTTCCGTATGTATTAAAAAAAAAAAAAAAAAATTGTAGAATTAAAATTTTAATATTTTTTTT